>JAQJVL010000358.1:903156-960669 GCA_035578905.1 Stictocephala bisonia
GTAAGAAGAAGCTACTCCTGGGCAGTTATGAACATCTATACCACCAGCGACCATAGTGCAATACTATGGAAAGTATCAACTGGCTATCACCCTCGACAAGCAACGACGAACTAATTCAGTTGGATGGAAAGTTAAATCTTTTGATCCAGATGCCTTTGTAGTGGCATTAGACAACGATCTGATCACCACTGGCAGTGCTGAAGAGAAGACAAAGGAACTGATGAGAAGAGTCTCCCAGGCTTGTGATGCTACCATGCCTCGGAAACGTGACATGAATCAACGACTGGCGGTGCACTGGTGGAACGACACCATCAGCGCACTCCGAAAAGAGTGTCTTAGGAAAAGAAGATTATCCCAGCGGGGCTATCGACAACCTAACTCTGTAGTACTAAGGGCAGAGTACAAAAAAACCCTTCGAGAACTGAATAAAGCCATCAAAGAGAGTAAAAGACGCTGCTGGAAGGAGCTCGTCGAAGAGGTAGAAAAAGATCCATGGGGTAGGCCGTACAAGGTGGTCATGACCCATCTAAAATGTCAGCCAATGCCGTCTCCTACTTGCCCGCAGCTCCTTAAGAAGATCGTTTTCAAACTGTTCCCTAGGCAACGTGAGTTCGCCTACTTATCAGCGCAGCTCAACTACGAAGACATCCCACCTGTCACGGAGGAGGAACTTATGGAGGCATGTAAACGTGTAGGAAATAATAAGGTGCCTGGTTTGGATGGAATCCCGAACATAGCATTAAAAACAGCTATTAAAGCAGCACCAGCATTATTCTTAGAGACCTACGAGTCGTGCATCAAAGAAGGGATCTTTCCCAGAAGATGGAAACAGCAGAGATTAGTACTACTCCCAAAGGGAAAAAAGCCACCGGATGAACCATCATCTTACCGCCCACTCTGTATGTTAGATACGGCAGGTAAAATATTGGAGCGCATAATTCATCAAAGGATAGAAGCTGTCGTTGATCCACTTCTAGCAGATAACCAATATGGATTCCGGAAAGGACGAGCAACACTTGATGCAATCAACTTAGTCGTCAATACAGCCAAGGAGGCAATCGCCGGAAAAAGATGGAAAGGTGGTAAGAAAAAGTATTGTTTGGTGGCTGCTTTGGATATCAAGAATGCTTTTAACTCCGCCAACTGGGACTGCATTATGCGAGCTCTCGAAGACAAAAAAGTACCAGAATACCTGCTTCGCATGGTAGCAAGCTACTTTTCGAATAGGGTACTACAGTATGACACAAAAAATGGCCCGAAAGAGTACGATATCACTGGAGGAGTACCACAAGGTTCAGTTCTTGGACCACTTCTATGGAACATCATGTACGATGGACTCTTGAGAATCGCGTTGCCATCAGAGGTCAAGTTGGTTGCATATGCCGATGATGTAGCTGTTATGATAGTGGCGAAACATCTGGAGGAGATAAACATGGCCTTCGATATCACATTTAGTCGGATTAACCAATGGATGGAGATGATGAACTTGGAGCTAGCTAAGCACAAGACTGAAGCTGTGCTCATTACCAGCAGACAGATGGTAGAAACAATCAAGTTCGAGGTCGGAGACCAAGAGATCACATCACAACCATTTATCCGATACTTAGGAGTGATGCTTGATGCTCGACTTAATTTCAAACAGCAGGTCGACTATGTCAGTACCAAGGCGTCAGTAGTGAGAGCGAGCTTATCACGATTGATGCCTAACGTCGGAGGACCAAAGCAGAGCAGAAGGCTGCTGTTGTCATCGGTAGTCACATCGGTGCTCACATACGGAATACCCATTTGGGCTGATGCACTAGACACGCAGGAATCATGGAGAAAGGCGGGCCCAGTTTATCGACAGAGTGCTCTGAGAGTAGCCAGCGCTTTCCGCACAATATCTGAGGAAGCAGTCTATGTCATTTCTGGAATTCTCCCACTTAAAATCCTAGCCGTAGAACGACGGGCTCTGTACCATCGAAAGAGGACGACCTCACTAAGTCCTGAGAAACTGAGAACTGAAGAGAGACAATATAGTATAGAAAGATGGCAGCACCAATGGGATGCTGCAGAGAGAGGCAGGTGGACGTACCGTCTTATACCGAGGATAGTAGGCTGGCTGAACCGAAATCATGGAGAGGTCAATTACTATCTCACACAGATGTTGTCGGGACACGGCTGCTTCCGAGCTTATCTTCACCGCTTCAAGCATGATGATTCCCCGGAGTGTCCGTCCTGTCCAGGAGTCGCTGAAGATGTGGAACATGTGTTTTTTGAGTGTCCTCGTTTCAACCAAGAACGTGAAAAGTTAGAAATGATCCTCAACAAGAGAATCAAACCAGAGACGATAGTAGAAGAAATGATATCAAGTGAAACTGTATGGAATGCAACAAGTGCATTCGCTACGGAAGTACTTACAGAGTTGCGTTCCATAGAAAGAATAAGAGCAAAAGCTAGAACTTAGAAGGAAGGTAGAAACAACACCTTAGTCACCCGAAAGAATAGCGATAGCTTATTCCTCCCCCCGCGATGTAATGCCTAGACGGCGGTTTCCGTGGGGGATTAGAGGCCAGAAGACAGGAGTGGTTTTAGTGAGTATGGGCGCTAGTGTCAAGTTTAGTACGACACTGCGTCGAGTCTCACATATCCAGGCAAATAACTACTATAATCTATAATAATAACTATGGGCCTCTGCCTGGAATGCGTAAAATGCATTTCCACTTCTGTATAAAAAAAAAAAAAAAAAAAAAAAAAAAAACACACACACACACACATATATAAATATATATAAAAAATAAAACAAATAAATAAATATTAATAATAAATAATAATACAGTAAAAGTGGTGATCAACATACATCAGATAACAAGATTATTTTACAACAAGGTATAAAAGTAAAAATAGTTATACATTTAATAAACTCAACGCTGTTAGGCATTTTGATTTAAAAATGTTTGGAGGGTCAAAAAATATATCAATTTCCTGCTCGCTAGAGATTAGTAAATTGTAAGCTCTCATGAACTGAAAAAGAGGGGAAAAAGCATGAGAGGCTGTGCGGCAGTATGGGAGAGTGAAAAGATGTTTATTTCTACTTCGGAAGGTAGGCACACGGATAGACAGACCGGCCAAGCAAGCGGCATCATCCACCTTACCTCCGACCAGTCTGCACAGGAATACCAGACTCAATGAGTGTTCTCCTCAGAACTAGCTCCCGAATCCCAAACATCACTAGCAAATCACGATATGGAACCACATAAGTGTAAACATTAAAGCATTTGTAAAATAAAAACCTTAAAATCACTTTTGAACTCTTTCAAGTGCATCTCGGTAAGTTATGTGAAAAGGGTTCCAAATGACCGCTCCACTCTCCGACCTTGACCTGACCAAAGAGTAGTACAGGTTAACTATGGTTTGAATATTTCTAAAATTAACACTTTGTCTAAAGATCAATCCTATCATTTTACTACTTACAGCTATACATGATTCTCTTGTTCCGTTACCTCCAACATATCCTTTTCCCAACCTCTTTATATAACTTTTTTGTTCCCAGAAGCTTTCATCTCGTTTTCTTTTTAACTGCTGTTTTCATATTGCTTAACAGTTTTTTTAACTAAGACTGGCCCTTGTGCCACTCAGCGTCGCAAACTCTTCCATAACTGATTCCCAAAATACCTTTGTTACTATACCGAATGGAATTTGACAGTTCTCCATTAATATCGAATAATGTTTTATCAGCTGTATAAGAAGATCTATGTCTAGCTGCTTAACTCCGACGGCATCCAAGGAATCTTCATCAATGACATCACGAGTCACGATTTTCCTAAATTTATACAACTGACCGAAGTGTTTTTAAGAGCAACTCACTTCAACAGACAAGTACACAGATGCCTACTGCACAAATTTGGAACTATAACGAGCTTCCGGCCGCTTGAGCATCGTGTGTACAGGCACGCTAGCACTTGCTAGAGTTTAGGAAATGCTAAGAACTTAGCAATAGCTAAAAACATTCCGGATGGACCTTAGCTCGAACTAAGACAAAATAGAAATGGTTATTCATATGGTGTTTAGCTGTTGCTAAAACTAATTAGATCGATCTAACCTACCTTTTGATAGTTTTATTCATCCCACCCAATAATTGTAACTGTTTTTGTAAAAGCTTGTTCTGGTTTTCATTTGTGAAGATGTTAAGATTTTATTCTGTAACATATTTCAATATTATGCATTTATTAATATGTACCTTGTAGCCTTAATTAGAGCTACTATTTATTTTTTATATGTTGAACAACTTAAATGAGAGATTAAAATGAAACTTCTTCAATGATAAAAATTTTTCTTTATTTTTCTTCTTATTTTAACTTCATCAAATTAAACTTCCTTCTTAAAATAATAATAAAAACGAAAATAAAAATCTCTTCTATTATTGACTTAGTGGAACACAAATAAATTAAAGTAACTCTTCCAAAATAATAAATTAAAAATCTTCAGACCAGAACCTTTCTTATTAATTTAACTTTTTCAATAAATTTCTTTAAATTATTAAATCAATAAATTCGAAATTGTAACCAATTGTAAATTCTTTAGATTCTTTAAATTGAATATTTCAATTCCTTTAAAGTGCTTTAAAATTCTTAAATTCTTTAAATTGAAAAATTCTTAAATTGAAATTGCCTTAAAAATTGCAAATTGTTTAAATTGCAAATTTCAAAATTGCCTCCGGGAGATCTGGAACCAAAAGAAATAACCAGCTTTTAGTGACTTGAAACATTTTTCTTTTTTACTTACAAAATTTAAAAACAAAACCAAGAAAATCAAAACACTCTAAGACTTTGTCACTAGAAGAGTGATTTCAAACCAGAAACAAGTTTAACCGCGCATGCTTGGTGGATCTTACCCTATCTACTAAAACCCTACTGAAAAACCTAACTAAAGAAAACTAGTAAAATTTACTTACGTAGCTGTTCTGGAGGTTACAATCCCAAACGTGACTACAACAAAGATCGATCGGCATACACTCTCTCACTCACTCGCGAACAAGATAAATTGCCGTACCGGAAAGAAGACCGAATACGGTTAAAAGCGCCGGGTAGATCAAACGTGGTCACTTAACGAAAGATATCTTCAAAAACTGACTGAAACGCTCGCAACCCTTCCACCAACGGAGTTACCCCCTCTTAACTCTAGAAGCTAAATCAACCAATTAGAACCCTCTAAACCAGGACATCTGAACAGGTAAGGCTCACCAAACATGTTGACTTCAGAAAACATGTCGCATGAAATTGACAGGAAATTAACAAACGTGAATATACTGGTTATTTAGCTAATTTATATGGGAAAAAAACTACTTTTTTTATTTGAAAGGGGAAGATTCTGAAATTTTCTCAAAACTTGGAGAATTTATATCGAAAACTTTTGGTAAAAGAACCAAACACCTAAATCTCTCAGTTCTTACAATATTTAACATTTTCTAAACACAATTCTCTTCTAAAATAATTATAATGAAACAATTAACAATCGTTACAACCTATACATATAAATCATTATTTTAGTGTGTAAATGAACTAATTATCAAAAAGGATTTATATAATATAAAAAGGTGTAAAGGATTTATATAAAAGATTACTAAATGAATACTTGTATAGTATAATCGATTCAATAGGTTAGAGTTTTTTAAATAAAAATTTCTTGGTAGTAAAAGTAAACGAATTTTATTTACTATTTCATGAAATAAATAAAATAAAAAACTTTTCAATGTATGGTTCAGCTAGACCCAATAATACACTGGGTATATCAACAAGTAATGTAACAATACATAAGTCGTTATACGTTGAACATTTATTGAATACATAAAATTACCAAGATCAAATAAGAACACAGCAAGTAACTGAAAATTATACTTTTATGGAAAAACTTTTTATTGTTAATAATAGTTTAAATATTTTTTAAGCATGTTTTCAATACACTACTTTGAAAATGTAGCATATAATTACGGCTAAATATATACATAACTATGGGTGGATAAACTGTGGTATAATGTGTATATTTAACATAGGAAATGCTTATGCCACACAGGCCGTGTGTTACAATCATAAGAATCAGATAAAAATATACAAATCGACAATCACAAAAAAAGAGAGTAAAATACGAGTAGAAGGACATGTTCCTTGATTTATCTGAGATCGTTGAGATAAACTAGTTAGATTGTCTGACTACAAGATGAACTGTCTCACAGTGAAGTTTTCAACGCAGTTTCTTCCAGAGCGATGTCCCACAACGACCGGTATTTTTCCCTTTCTTCACTTTTAAAGTCATGAATAGAACATTTTACAAACATTTCCGTTTTCTCTACGTGTTTTGATAAGGTTAACAAAAAAATGGGAATACAAATATAATCTCTCTTTAGTTAAATATCTTCTGTATATATCACAAGTGTATCCAGATGTGAATCATACATTTCATTTTATCAGTTCATTTGTATTATGCATTTAAACTATTTGCAATAATTAGTTCAACTCCATTAAATATTACTCATATTCATGTAGCAAAGTCTGTATTTATATTTGTTTGTAAGGCATGAAGTCCTTGAGGATATCTGGGTAAATAGTTGAGCCGGAAGCTGTTTGTCATTAAAATGATGTTGAGGATTAATGTTGGGTGTAGATAAAAGTCCAACAGAACTCATGTTCACGTAGGAAATTCTGTATTTATATTTGTATGTAAGGCAGGAAGCCCTTGAAGGTATTTGGGTAAATAGATGAGTTGGAGACTGCGTGTCATCATCGCAATTTGCTTATCATAACATCGCAATGAGAAAATTAAGTAAAAAATTAAAATATGTGTACTCCAAAAAAGTTATATTATATAAAAACTCTTTTTACCGTAAACATGATAGGTGGTAAAAATAATATTTTATGTTTACCTTTAAAATGTTATAATGAAATTGTAAAGAACATTAAATATACATAAACGCTCAAATATAAAATTGATAATTATCTTATGTAAATTGAGCTAATGTAAAATTATATGGATTAACAATATAGCAAAAATGATAGTTGTAGAAACATTACAATAATTACATTTATTGATAGAACATTACAAATACAGGCACAGTTGCTGGGGAAATGAAGACGCAGTGCAGGTAAGGAGCGCTCAGACGCTCGGGACTAGGGTGACTCACTGTCGGCCGCCATAATTTGGTGGGAAACGCCGCAGATCGCCTGGCTTCACTCTCCGTGACGAGTGCCCTCTCTACTTATATTGTGTGCTCACTGATGCATATACAAGGTTAAAAAAAAAAAAAAAAATTGTAACGCTTTCAAAACTTTTGTATGACTTCACTTTTAAAAGCGAAATCTTGAAAATAATTATGGTTACAAAGATCATACTTTTTACGTCATTAGCGACATTTCATCTTTTAAGGGGGACGACTCATGAGGAGTTGAACGAAAATTTCAAGAGAAATTAGTTGCCGCAAACTGGACTTCGAAAGGTTTATCTTTTGCAGTGTAGCGGCCATTTGAATTTCAATGTATCTAATTTGAACAATTCTTTCTTCGCTATTTAACGGTTTTAAGTAAATTATTTTGATCAAAAACTATACTTTATGGAATACAAATACTAAAAAAATGTAATTATCAAATTATCTATGGAAAAAATAACGTTCTTGTGAAAGCGTTTCCATATTTTTTCCGCCCTGTATATTGAACAACTTTAATTATACCTAACAACTTCGGAGGTTTTAAATTTTTAAATAAATCTGATTTTGATAAGGGAGCGTTTGAAAAGAAGGTGTGCAGTTTCGCTTATACCATAATTCTCTTGCATCTGAATCTTACAGTGAAAAAAGGTCCGTGGTGTCATTGTTTGTATTTTTTTAGCAATAGCATAACAATTATTGTAATAGGGGTTTTTAATCAATAAAACTCTATAATTAAGAATTATTTACTGAATAGCTTTTCATATGTACACGAATATTTGCTGCCCAACCACTAAAAACTCTGTTCAAGTACAAGATTTTATTGATTAATTAAAATATAAGACATATTTTATTAAATAAATTGTACACTGATACGTTCACCATATTTGTAATGGCGTAACATTAAACGCAGACTATCATGTTAGTTCTCATAACACGACTCCAAAGTTGTTGAACCTTGCGCATAATTGTAGTTATTATTATAAATGTCAGGTTTTGTTTGGCGTGGACATTTCTTTACTTTTGGTGTTTAGGGTTATTCTTTATAAACGATAACACTCTCCGACTTATGTCATAGTCAATTATAAGAAAGGTATGGGAGGTTTTTTAACAACTACTAATTGGGAAGTCAATAAATCATTTGCTGTATGTACTGGTTAAGTATATGTCGTATTGATATAATAGTAAATGAAATTTTACTTTTTACTGTTCGTAAAATTGCAACTAAAATTGTTGATAAATTAATTTTCGGTTATTTGCTATATCGTAAGATAAATGTAAAATGCAACATATTTTTAATTCCAAAGACGTTAGCCACGTACTTAAATGAGTAATGTGCAACTAATGATACTTAATGTGCAAGTCTAATTAGGGTTCGTCAAAACCCCTCAGTATCTCCTGATAGCTGTTGAAACAAGGCCAATTACTGGCTGTTGGGTATTGAATTACAGACCAATTACATTCCTCAAATCCGATTACTATAGGAAACATTCAACACCATCGCTTTAAAACGTGCCACTTTTGAAATTGTTTCATTAAGATAAGTAATAATAGTATATCGATAGTTTGAATAAAAATCATATTTAAAAATTTTGTAACGTTAAAAAAATTAAACTTTATTATAATTTTACTCAAAAATAATAACGTAATTGAAAACGTTTCTACTTGGTTAGGCTCTATTTTTTAAATCTAGCAAATTAGTTCTCATGAAATTAGAAAAACAGAAAAATTAAAAAAACTATTTCAGGTAATATATTTACATTCATCCCCAAGTCATGTATTTAACAAAATGACTCATACACAGCTCAATAAAACAACTAGTGTTAGATATTTAGTGATGTAATATTTTATATTATTTATAATATACATACTACTAATATTTATAGATTATTCATAAAAACCCATCTTCCTACCCACCAACACAGGTATATTTGTGAAGACCCCCCACCCACCAATTTACGAGAAGTTATGATGACTCTTCCAACAGCCCATACACGTAATGTTTATAGCCCTCCCAAAAATCCATACATGTTGTGGTGATGACCCTTCCAACTACCCGTATGGGTACAATTGTATGGGTGGGTGGATCATCATAGGCGACATTTACTTCTTCGTAAACAGTCATTAATAGCTGCAGAAAAGCTGGAGAAACAATTAATTACTACATCTATGAATCTATATTTGAGTAACATTTGGTCTATATAGTAAAATTACCTGGACTTGGTCAAGTAACATTGTCTGTCAGTATTTAATTCACAAGTTAGCAGTCATAATACATAATCATAATAATCACACTGCTAATAATAAACATATATTATGTCTTTTAAATGTTATTATAAAGAACCCTTCAACAATAGACAAAGTTATTAAAAGTACTTTATGAATGCAGTATGTTAGTTCATATCGTTCTTATTATTGTAAGTAATACCTTTTATTAAGATGACGATCGTTAACATAAGGGAGAACATGAGTTGTAACTGTGTGTGTGAATGTAATATGTGTAAATAAAAAAACCAACTCATCCTTAGAAAGAAAAAAAAAACATTAAATCCACCCCAATAGACATACACGCACAATGTAACTAAAAGGCCAGGGTAACTAATGCCAGGGTAACAAAAAGGTTTATAATTAAATACAGAGTCCGAACCACGTGGAATGACAAAATGACAAGCCTGGAATCAGTTCAGTCCCTGGGACAGCATCCGAAGTATGATATCGCCCAGCACGAAGTTCATGCGAATGTACAAAGATAATATTAGTATTATATACTTAGGTATATACTATTTAATTATATCTAATATATGTCAAATTGCACTTCAGGAGGTTCTTATGACAAGCAAATTTTTTTGGAGATACCTTATATTAAAATACTATAATATGGATAGCAAACTTATTTACCAATAAACAATATATAGAGTTAGACCTGATTACTGTCATCTAAATTATACGAAAAGTGATTTATTTTTTGAAACAAACACTTTTTTTAGTGCAGTAGTGTGGAACACATTTCTTGTACTATCATTCTTGATGTGTAACTCAAAGACATTGTGTCCAGAAGTAAACATCTGTAATGGCCTAAAATAGCCTCTCTTATAGGAAAGTAAGGTGACATACATTCATTATTTTAGAATTAACTGATATTTAAAGAAAATTATTATTGCCATTTATATTATCTAAAGTCAAATGAACCACCTTATTTAACCGCTATTAATATATTCTTCTTTGGTTTTACTATAGAGATTCCTATCAAGTTTTAAATCCTGAAGTTGAGGTGGTTACTTCATATCAGGACGTTCATAGGTCAAACGAGAACTAATTAAGTTTATGTACTTGAAAAGTAAAAACTTATCCTAAAAACATTGGTTATTTTCATTAAACCGTTCATTCAATCTATAGAATACTTTTATAATACACATAGAGCTCAATGTAATACATGAAAAGTAGAGTTTACTTCAACGGAAAAAAATGGAGAGCATATTATATTAGCTTAATTACATGATTTAATAAACTGAGCTACAAATATCTGAGCGAGGACTGGACGGTATAATGTTATTCCTAGGACGATATTGCTAGGGATACAATTGACGAGGGAATGTATAATAGTCTTATAGGTCAAAATATAAATATACTGTTTCCGTTGAAATAGTAAAGAATAAGTCATACAGAAGAAAAATATCTCATATAAATGCACATATAAATGAAAGATGTCGGCGTTAAAAGTATTCTAAATTGCCCCAAGTCAAATAGATTCAGTGCAATTCGTTTGTCATATACATATTAGAAGTAATGCTTTACAGTAAGTTACAATTGTAACGTAAGATATTTATTTACATTTAAATTATATAATTTTTAAACTAAATGTTACTTATGAGAATAAAACTTCTCATTTTTGAATAACATGGTTTTGGTGGAATCTCATATGTTTTCAAAGTTAACATTTACTCACAGGGATGAATATATTGAATGAATGACCATGTAGTACTAATCATCTAGTGTGAGGCTAGAATAATTACATAACCTAATAAACTGAGCTACAAATATCTGAGTGAGGAATGGACGATAAAATGGTATCCTGACATGACGAAGGGATGTAGAATATTTAACTAGGTAAAAATATAAATATGCTGTTTCCGTGAAAATAGTACAAAACATGTCATCAAAAATCTCACATTATAAGTGGGTTATATGATAGCTTTATCATGTTTAAAATGGGGAAAATATAAATATGCTGTTTCCGTGAAAATAGTACAAAACATGTCATCAAAAATCTCACATTATAAGTGGGTTATATGATAGCTTTATCATGTTTTAAATGGGGAAAATATAAATATGCTGTTTCCGTGAAAATAGTACAAAACATGTCATCAAAAATCTCACATTATAAGTGGGTCATATTATAGCCTTATCATGTTTAAAATGGGGAAAATATAAATATGCTGTTTCCGTGAAAATAGTACAAAACATGTCATCAAAAATCTCACATTATAAGTGGGTTATATGATAGCTTTATCATGTTT
The DNA here is from genome assembly GCA_035578905.1 of Stictocephala bisonia. Taxonomy (NCBI): domain Eukaryota; kingdom Metazoa; phylum Arthropoda; class Insecta; order Hemiptera; family Membracidae; genus Stictocephala; species Stictocephala bisonia. Next base: position 914,848 of record JAQJVL010000358.1, read on the forward strand.
AAAATGGGGAAAATATAAATATGCTGTTTCCGTGAAAATAGCACATAATATGTCATAAAAAATCTCACATTATAAGTGGGTTATATGATAGCTTTATCATGTTTAAAATGGGGAAAATATAAATATGCTGTTTACGTGAAAATAGTACAAAACATGTCATCAAAAATCTCACATTATAAGTGGGTTATATGATAGCTTTATCATGTTTAAAATGGGGAAAATATAAATATGCTGTTTCCGTGAAAATAGCACAAAACTTGTCATCAAAAATCTCACATTATAAGTGGGTTATTTAATAGCTTTATCATGTTTAAAATGGGGAAAAAACTATCCACCCTTCGTATTATTTCAGAGAAACGTAACTTTAAATGAAACCGGAGACGTACTTCTATTATCACTTGTCATTATCGACATTGTTGTCATTCTGTTTAATGATTCCACAAGATCAAAGGGCCGACGTACAATGGGCTTGCACACCATTAGGAGAATTGCAAGCTATCAAAGTATTTAGCTCTAACAATATTGAGAAGGAATTTTAACAAACATATTTCCGTTTAATATGTGTTAATTGGTTAGTATGATTAATAAACTTATTTGGTCTTAGTTATACATTTACTATTAACTTCAAACAAGATATTAATGAATATATGTAATTTTATTGAAATGTAGATTACTTATAAGTGTGTTTAATCTTAATTATATTAACTTATAATAATAAAAATTGAAAACGCGTTTATTGACAGATTATAGTATTACAATATTATATTATAAGACGTGTTTTAAAATATAAAATTTTAATACTGCTACCTGGAATGAAATATTAATCTACATATATACATTTCTTATCTTAGCCGATAGATTATATTTCATCTAATCTAATATTAAATCATTTTATGTCATATCATCTCGTTTCATTTACTCCATCTCGTTTCAAGTTTTGTCTGCCGAGCTGATTATTTAGGTATGTTTAGAAGGTTAACACCATTATAAGTGTTACTTGACATCTTTTTAAATTAGGCCATTAAATTTGGCTTCGTTCTGCAATAAATTACTCGATATTTTAATATTGGTAATATGGTATACACAGTGAAACATACAAATATTTGTACATTTTTATTTATTTGAAAATTAAAAATCATTTTTAAAATTTTAAGTAAATTATTGTACCTCTAGATTATGCTTTATTCAATTTTTTTACTTATTTACAAAACATTTTAATGTATGAATAATTATAATAATATGATGCAAAAGCCTATATTACAAATTATTTATACTCATTTCGTAATCAAAATTGACATACAATTATACACATTATATGGCTGTTTAATTATCTAATTACATGCAAACATATCATTTTAAATGTTGTTTTTATAGTCTTATAATAAAATTAAATGTTACTGTTGTAAAATTGAATAAGAACTTAAATTTAAATATGAACCAACATTTAAAATGTGCTCAAATTTAATATGGATCAAATAAAATTGCCAATGGACAGAAATGTTGTATTGTTGCAATCTCTATTAATGGATTCATAACACGATTTTGTTTGAATGACTTAGTCGGGACTGCGGTTTCCGTGATGTTTGAATGACTTAGTCGGGGACTTCGGTTTTGGTGATGTTTGAATGACTTAGTCGGGGACTGCGGTTTTGGTGATGTTTGAATGACTTAGTCGGGGACTGCGGTTTTGGTGATGTTTGAATGACTTAGTCAGGGACTGTGGATTCCGTGATGTTTGAATGACTTAGTCGGGGACTTCGGTTTTTCTGATGTTTGAATGACTTAGTCAGGGACTGCGGTTTTGGTGAAGTTTGAATGACTTAGTCGGGACTGCGGTTTTGGTGATGTTTGAATGACTTAGTCGGGACTGCGTTTTCCGTGATGTTTCAATGACTTAGTCGGGGACTGCGGTTTCTGATGTTTGAATGACTTAGTCGGGACTGCGGTTTTGGTGATGTTTGAATGACTTAGTCAGGACTGCGGTTTCTGTGATGTTTGAATGACTTAGTCGGGACTGCGGTTTTACTGATGTTTGAATGACTTATTCTTGTGTGTTATTTAATCACGAAGCTCAAGTTATTCTTTGATGTTTATGTAGTGTAGAGTATTTCTAAATGAAATATTCACAAATGTCATATGGAGGTCTATACAACCCACCCTAAAACTATGAAGTTCCAATAGACTTAACAGTTTGTAAATGTAATTACATATTGTTTATATATGATTATTTGTGTAATAATTTATAAAATAAAGCAAATGCGTAGTGAATTGATACGGTTACAATAAGAATTCATACACCATATAAGTGCTAGACTTAAATTTCTCTAAGCTGAGTTGGTAAAATAAGCTATTTACAATTATGTATGTACAATTAAATGTTCAGAATATGTCCAATCAATCAATTATTTGATATTTATAAATGAACGAAGCCTCTTTCTCCACAGTAATGTGGAATCGTAATACAAGATGTGTGAGATGTTGTGTCTATTTGGATCTTTTTAATTGTATCAGACTTTTCTGTTAATTCTCTATTGACAACTCGTAAAAATGATCAATTATATCATTTATTGTCTTTCCATTTGAAGGAAATGATATCATAATTGACTGACAACCAATAATAGCTCACTTTTTACATTTAATCTCTTATTATGTTCCAGGTAAAAGGTATTTATTGATAGACGGAAATATAATTTATTTACACTTTATTGGTGAATAAAACTTATAAGTTCGATCCTGCTAAGTTTTACCAAACAAAGCCTTCTACAACGTTCATCAAGCTTCATACAATAGTCGGTGCTTCGTCAGTTATGGAAATATGTAGGTTTACCAACAGACAGGCTTGAAACTGCAAGTTGTCTTAGCGACATCAATCCTAAGTAGTCTGAACTACTATACACAGACATTTAGATTGTTTCCTCACTGTACCATACAAGCGTCTTTAAAATGTCCACCCTAGTTTCTCTTGAGGTTTATGAGGCAATCAAAATATACTGTAATGTAAACTGCTATAGAACATTTGTAAAGGGGCCTGAAGTGCATTATGCCCGCAATAACAGTGACCGTTTTATAACTTTGAACAGGTTACTAGCGTTAAAGTTTATTTAATTCGTGATAAAAATATCACTCCTTCTTAAAATATAATTCTTTATTGACATTCAAATAAATACTTATATGTTTAACCATGTTTTAAGCTGAATAAACATATAAATGGTAATTTAAAAATTTTACCTCAATAAGCAATTATTAGGCTATTTAAAAAAATTACATTACATTTGTAATTAATTAACAGCCTATGATTAATTTACTGTTTAAAGGCCAGTGGGGTGGATCCCTACTGCAAACTGCATAGAATAAAATGAGATTTAAAAGACATTCACAGGAGAAAAGTACATAACTTCACAAAGCTTTATGATGATCGGATGGGTAGTGTAGAAAGTAATGTATTGCAAAGTGCAAACATACATATATACAATATTTTTCATCTATAAGATAAATATGCAGCTTTATACATTTTTGTTATATTTAACAAACTGGCAAATTATTGCTACTTTAATCGGCAATTGGAAACTACTAAAATAAATCTCGAGTGGTATCAATAAGATGTATCAGGACGTTACCAACTGACTGAGATTACACCCAAAACTACTTAGATAAATCTCGGGTGGTATCAATAAGGTGTGTCAGGACGTTACCAACTGACTGAGATTACACCCAAAACTACTTAGATAAATCTCGGGTGGTATCAATAAGATGTATCAGGACGTTACCAACTGACTGAGATTACACCCAAAACTACTTAGATAAATCTCGGGTGGTATCAATAAGGTGTGTCAGGACGTTACCAACTGACTGAGATTACACCCAAAACTACTTAGATAAATCTCGGGTGGTATCAATAAGATGTATCAGGACGTTACCAACTGACTGAGATTACACCCAAAACTACTTAGATAAATCTCGGGTGGTATCAATAAGATGTATCAGGACGTTACCAACTGACTGAGATTACACCCAAAACTACTTAGATAAATCTCGGGTGGTATCAATAAGATGTATCAGGACGTTACCAACTGACTGAGATTACACCCAAAACTACTTAGATAAATCTCGGGTGGTATCAATAAGATGTATCAGGACGTTACCAACTGACTGAGATTACACCCAAAACTACTTAGATAAATCTCGGGTGGTATCAATAAGATGTATCAGGACGTTACCAACTGACTGAGATTACACCCAAAACTACTTAGATAAATCGAAAGTAACACTTTAATTAGAAGAAGTGTTTATCTATAAGGAGTAAGTAGTGTACGTAGAGTTAGGTAGAAACTATTGTCGTAAAGCGTTAAATTTGAGTTGACTCTAATAACGTGGAAGTGTGCTAATCTTCATGACCTTTTAAGTTATATGTTATCTACATAGCAGCCAGTAATTTCCCCCTGAATAACTATGGGACGATTTTAGTACGGTAAATGTAAATGAACTAATCGCTACTTTTGTTTATGAGTATAATCCAATAAAAAGGTTACATGTAAGATGAACCGGAAACAAGTTTGCAATACTTGTTCCATAAACGAGCTTGCAGGTAAAATGTTACTGAAAACACCCATACATTCATATTATTTACCATTGAAACAGAATATCTAATTAGTTAAAAATACCTTTTCAGAATAGCTAAGGTTTTATGATGTCATATTTTATACAGTGCAAATAATTCTTTTTAAAATAGTGTTATCATGCATCTACACTTTAAATAATTATTTAGGATAAAGATTGGATAATAATAAATACAAATATAAATTGAGTAACCTATTAAATTACGTTCACTTTATAAATATAGACTTTAGCCAATATAGTATTTTTTATCTGAATATACTATCATAATTATAAGTAAAATTTTGTTTTTAATCACATTAAATGAAACATATGCGTATGTTTCATTTAATGTGATTCAAATCAGAATATAATTGATAACTATGATAATATATTCCGATAAAAAATACTATATTGGCTAAATTATATATTTATAAAGTAAACGTTATTTAATAGATTACTCAATTCAAAATTATATTGATTACTATCCAATCTTTATCCTAAATAATTATTTAGGACGTTCACTGACCTGCCGTGCATGCCAGGGGAAGATGGTGGCCCTACCCTCTCTACTTCCCCCACAGTGAGCAAACGGAAGTTACTTTCCGAACAGCCCTCGTTTCATCGACCGATTTTAAAAATCAGTGAGATCCTAGAGTGCCTGAACTTATTAACAAAATACCATTGTTATCTCTGAGTTATAAAGATTAAACAGTCGATTATAGTTGAGAGTTGGCTGGTAGTCTAATATTTCAATTTGCAAAGTTGACAAAGTTTACTTTATGAATATTAAGTGTCTGCTCTGAAGGTTAAGTAAATATTTAATTACCTAACTTGACTTTAGAGGATTATTAGGTCAATTTTAACCCCAATTACCTTACTTACTAGTGATATTGACATGAAGTGAGTAAATTGTGACATAGTTTAAAACGTACGGATGTCCAATGGCCAACTATAAATGTGGATTGCATCCAAAGTCGGATTTAATCAAAACATATCTACTATCGTAATCGTAATGCTTCATGGACAACATGTTTGTACATTTACTATCGTAACCGTAATGCTTCATGGACAACATGTTTGTACATTTACTATCGTAATCGTAATGCTTCATGGACAACATGTTTGTACATTTACTATCGTAACCGTAATGCTTCATGGACAACATGTTTGTACATTTACTATCGTAACCGTAATGCTTCATGGACAACATGTTTGTACATTTACTATCGTAATCGTAATGCTTCATGGAAAACATGTTTGTTCATTTACTATCGTAACCGTAATGCTTCATGGTTAACATGTTTGTACATTTACTATCGTAACCGTAATGCTTCATGGACAACATGTTTGTACATTTACTATCGTAACCGTAATGCTTCATGGACAACATGTTTGTACATTTACTATCGTAACCGTAATGCTTCATGGTTAACATGTTTGTACATTTACTATCGTAACCGTAATGCTTCATGGACAACATGTTTGTACATTTACTATCGTAACCGTAATGCTTCATGGACAACATGTTTGTACATTTACTATCGTAACCGTAATGCTTCATGGACAACATGTTTGTACATTTACTATCGTAACCGTAATGCTTCATGGACAACATGTTTGTACATTTACTATCGTAACCGTAATGCTTCATGGACAACATGTTTGTACATTTACTATCGTAACCGTAATGCTTCATGGACAACATGTTTGTACATTTACTATCGTAACCGTAATGCTTCATGGTTAACATGTTTGTACATTTACTATCGTAACCGTAATGCTTCATGGACAACATGTTTGTACATTTACTATCGTAACCGTAATGCTTCATGGACAACATGTTTGTACATTTACTATCGTAACCGTAATGCTTCATGGACAACATGTTTGTACATTTACTTATCTCAAAGTCCATGACAGAGGATTGGCATGAACTCACGTATAGGTCTAGTGTTGGGAGGGTGGAAGGGCAATCAGCTATCGTGTTCTAAAAAGAAAAAGGTGGGCCATCGAATGTCATGTTATAAAGAGTTTTTGATGGGCCAAATATAACTTTTAGGGAAGGTATGGTGGGCCATAAAGTGTTTTACAGCAGTAAAAATCTAATCAACTATATATTAAACATTTAAAGATACATTGATGTTTATTTACTTTTTCAGTTTATTCGCATGGAATGATTGACTCTAAAAAAATATTAAATAACTTACTACACCTCTATTTTAAAGTACATACAAAGGCGTGAGAGTGGTTAGGTATAAGTCATATATTTGTGTACTGTTAAATGATTTAAGGCTTTTTACAAAGATTTCTATTTATAAACTGTTATAATAATATTTATAGGATTCTGGAAATATTTCTTTTAATAAACATGGTACAATATAACATGAATAATGTAGTGTGAACTAAGCCTATAGGAAATGTATTATATATTTTAAAGTAGACTCCGATCTTTTAAAAGCTGTATGTATATTCTCACACTCTTTTAAAATACAATCTAGTTATTTACACAAATTAGTAAAGTACACATTTAATGAAGGAGTGGTTTTACATTTCAAGGACTACCTTACTACTATGTCAGATAATTGATCATTAAATATAACCATAACGCTGAATTTTTACAAGAAAGTATACGTTTCAATTATGGCAGTGTATAGACCTTGCCGTGTCGGTTGTGTAATTGTTTCGTTCTCAAGCAACATTTACATTCATCTAAGTAGAAAATAAATTGTAAATATAAATCTCAAGGAGTTAGAAAAGATAACAAAAGTGCATTTTCTTTTAGTAATTTAATTGCACACTAATCATGTTATTAAAAGACTACCTTGGCTTCCCAGTCACGGACACTCCGTATTTGTATGTAGTGTTGCTGTACAAGTACCTTGGTACCTTTTAAATATTTAATACAATAAATATTATTTCATATTTCTAACTGTAACAGTTTAAAATACATTATTCACATCTAACAAGTTAGAATACATATCTGTCTCTGTTAAATAAAGAAAGAATTACCTTATTAGAAAAAATGAATTTTAGAAGAAATATGTTAAATGTTTTTTTTACTAGCACATAAAAACAAAATATAAGCAGTATAGCCTAAATTTACTTAAAATAATATTTAAGTTACATTTTTAGTATATTATAGTGGGTTATTACTCTCAATATAGTCTTCACCAGCAGTGTTGAATGTGTTATTACAGCCTTATTGTATGACTTTGTGCTTCTCTAAAGAAAAGTCTATATTGCTGAGAAGGGGGGTGGAGAGGGTTTTGTGAGAATTTCCTCTTACTTAAAATACGCCTTTGCACTCTTTCTGTCATTTAACCGTAGATTTCCGGATTAAATTCCATGTTTCAAATTGTGTTTGGTTTAGAATTTTATTTCTTATTATATGGTAAGTTTTGTTATGAGGACCATTATTTAAAGAAATGAGACATTGATTTTATGTTCCATACTTTTTTTACATAAACAATACAGATCATTGTATACTTGTTATAAAAAACATCCATTTTATACTCCCAAAACTTTATTTAGTTGTTTAATTCATATTTTAAATGTACGTACAGTTAGAAACTAAACTAAATGATAATAATTCACAACACAGGGAAACTTCATAAATCATACACAAATTCTTCAACATTAACACAAGCATTACACTTATCAGTCTTCCAATGTAAAAGACAATCATTTTCCAATCTGTCAAATTTAGGTGTAAAGTTATTTGGTTAATTTTAATTTTACTAAACTATATTTAAATTTTTTATCTATATAAAAATACGGTAATAAGTCTAAAAACTGTACAATAGCAATAACTACTGGTGGTCAGGTCGATTAGCATACGTTGTTTTTGTAAACACACCGTGCTAATATACGGTTATAGGCAGCAACGTCCGAGGTGAGTGAAGGTCTTTCTTGGTGACCAGATTGTGTGGAGGCCGTTAATGGTGACCCGGGTCGTTTTTCTGTTGATGAGAGGACGTCTATTGTGTTGGTGTGCGAGGGCCACTGAATATTTTTGTAAACACACTGTGCTAATATATGGTCATAGGCTGCAACGTCCAGAGTGAGTGAAGGTCTTTGTTGATGACCGGACTGTGTGGAGGCCGTTAATGGTGACCAGTCGTTTTCTGGTTGCTGAGAGGACGTCTGTTGTGTTGGCGTACGAGGGCCACTGAGTGTTTTAGTAAACACACTGTGGTAATATATGGTGATAGGCTGCAACGTCCGGAGTGAGTGAAGGCCTTGGTTGAAGACCCGGTTCGTTTTCCGGTTACTGAGAGAGCGTCTGTTGTGTTGGCGTGTCGAGGGCCACTGAGTGATTTTGTAAACACACCACTAAACACACTGTGCTAATATACGGTCATTGGCTGCAACGTCCGGGGTGACTGAGGGCCTTGGTTGGTGATCAGGTTGTGCGGAGACCGTTGATAGTGACCCGGGTCATTTTTCGGTAGTTGATAGGTTGTCTGTTGTGTTGGCGTGTCGAGGGCCACTGAGTGATTTTGTAAACACACTGTGTGGATATAAGGTCATAGGCTGCCACGTCCGGAGAGAGTGATGGCCTTGGTTGATGACCCGGGTTATTTTTGGTTGCTGAAAGAGCGTCTGTTGTGTTGGCGTGTCAAGGGTTAATATGTGTTTTTGTATACACACTGAGCGGATATACGGTTTTAGTCTGCAACGTCTGGTCTGAGTGGTGGCCTCAGTTGGTGACCGGGGACTTCAGCGTCCGTTGTTTAAGCTTCTTGTGGGTTACTTTTGGGGGTAAAGTTAAATAATTTTTTTTTCAGACTCAAGTTTTTTGATCAAGTCGACATTCGGGCACTTAAGGTCCCCAGTACTTTAGTTTGTGTAGGATTTTATTAAGTATTAGGTCTTGTATTTGCTGCACTGACTGTATTTGTATTAATTATAGTTGTTAGATATTGAACTGTGTTAATTATGAGTAAGCATTAGATTTCTTATTACTTTTATCTTTAAGCATGTTAATTATATTGGAAGGGTCTTATTATTTTGTTTATAAAATTAAAAAATGGAGTTCCAACCTACATATTTATTTACTAATTAATTATTGTTCGTTCGTTGTTAAAGGATATCTATTTCTTCAATCAGTTACTCATATTTGCTTTTCAATAATTAAATTTATAAGAGTAGCAGTTTATAGCTCTGACTGCCTTTGTCACCTAGTTTTTATAATAATATTGTAATATAAGTTGTGTTTCAGATAGAGTCCTGGTGTCTTCAGTCCTCAGAATAATTAATTTTTGTAAAGAGGGCTTTGTTTGAACTTGGAAAGTTAATTTTTTATCTATGCCCCAAGCAACTGAACGGAGCAGGGTTTCCTGTTTCTACAGAAACGTATGATGGTTGACAATATCCTTTTAAAGTGCGGTTAATATATACTATTTATTGTATGAAAATAGGCTTTTAAAAGGTACTGTGAGAATTTTATAATTAATCTAGCATAAAAGAAATTTAAAATTATGTAGATGTATTTACTTGGTTATGAAAAGGACGCTGGCAATATTACATTAATGTATTTCTAGCACGAGCTTAGTTCGATTGGGCTTGGTTGAGGCCGACCGTCTACTGACCTGTCGAGTGGAATTAACTTCCAAGAACAAATATTGTAAAGCGTCAAATAGTTAATAATATGACGTCACTTCCAAAGACGTACATACCAAGGCTTACGAGTCAAGGTGGTTACGAGACGGTTGTTCGGGAACGAAAATCAAGGAGACGTTGACATAACTTGAGGATAGCAAAAGCGTTACTTATATACTACCCCGTTATTTTTGGAAGATCATATCTAAGGGGTCAATTCCAGATGAGGTATCGAATTATCCATCCCCTGTATCTTCCATTATTCGGAAGTAACGTTTAACTGTTGACATCTGAATTAAACTGTTGTATTTTCTATTTAAGCCGTTCACTTAACTGGTCACGTGTTAATTTAAGAGACGAGAACAGTGAGAACAGGTATTCCTCCATCTTTATTATTTACGGGAGAAAAAAATTGTGACTATGAATATTGAAATTCAGAATGGGTAAATGAGTTTCAGTAGTAGTGAAGGGTTCGTTTACTGACGTCCCAAGGGCGAGTTTCATCCCAGAGGAAAGCCGAAGGCCAGTTCGGATTTCTTCGGCTAGCTTCGGTTTTGGGTACCCACATCAAGTAACTTGACAGTTCTACCAACCTTTTGGGAGCTTTTTCTCCCCAAAATTTTCTTCTAAATTCCCTTTTATGCTTATATTTTATATAGTCTATACATATATTTTATATAACAAATATATTTTCTCAGCGTCCATGTTTACCGCCAATATTTCTAACCTAACTTTTGCAACTTGTCTAGAAATTACTACCAGCATAATGGTAGCATCATGGTAGTATCATGGTAGCATGAGTTTTCCCTCCCTGAATAACCCTACAATTTACCTTTTTATACTATAGCATAGCAAATGCACTATTTCATATATACGTTATAACAAATACATACTCTATGTGTTTAGTCCTTTCTTAAGTACACGCCTTGAGGTGAGGGAAGTTGAGTGACTCAGTCCTATCAATCCTGATAGGACATGCCCTGGTTGATACATTGTTAATTTAGTCTATATGGATTTGTTACGTAACGTTGGTTAGAACCAAGTGTTATACAAATCGAAATGTAAAGTTTCAAATTATATTTTTCCTAGCAATTTATAGACTACTCACTGTTTGGAGTCACTTAGTGGTTACTTTAGTCGAAAAGTAAACTCCACTAGGTGGTATAGTAATTGAATAAATTACGAAATATAAACACAAGTACTGTCTGGTGCTTTCCGCTATTTAAAGTCATGTGGAGGATTGTTAGATAGTTAATCATATATTGTAGTTATAAGACATGTATATACAAAGAGACCAAAAACATAGAGTTAACATTTGTTTTCGTGTATATATTAAATTAGCTGTACCTGTCCACTTTACCAGTCATAATATTGAGTCTGATTATATAATCGAAATGTGCGGTAACCTTTTTTCAGTTTACACTGTATTCAATTTATATCTAGTTTATAACAGCTGATGCTATATACTATAATTTACTACTGAAATCAAATATTTTTTAATTACAAATTTTTAGCCTACCACAATTTCATACAATTAATTTGTTATTTATTTTGTTTTAATTTAACTGCTGTTAAGCAAATAAACCAATAAATTAATAATGTAATTCCGTATGAATACTATAGGAATTTTGAAGGCCAGTTGGGTGGAGTGATGAAGTCCAAGAGGAAAATTTGTTTCTTGGTGAGTCTCTAGGGGCCAATATAAACCTATGTAAAAACGTTCAAGTCAATTGGACGTTTGGTTTTAAAGAAATAGTGATGGATGAGTGGTAAATGGCTTATATATAAATAGTATGCATTTGCTATAGTATAAAGAGATTGATAAAGAGTGTGATTGATCATGTAGCCATAAACATAGAATATAGGTTTGTTATTGTACGTATATACATAGCAAGGAAGAATAGATGTACAGTAATAGTGAGAAGAGAAATATGATCATGCCTAGTCTGCCTAGTCAACTTGTCTGGGCATGTGCAGTGCCACTACCATTCAACGTCTGCACTCTCTCTATTTACAATCATTCTTTCACAATAGTCTTTAATTTGTATATATATTACTATGATGTTATTTGGTAGTTATGTCGTTATGATATAGTAATTATGGACACTGACTAACGTACTGAAGATTGGATTCATGCTACGACAATTAATTTGTATAATTAAAATACACAAATTATATATAATTATTTTTAATTCTACTGTATATAGCCACTATATTGGATGTTTCGACCAATCACAGCTCTTTATTTTGATCACTTAAATTGTTGGGGATACCCAAAACCGAAGCTAGCCGAATAAATCCGAACTGGCCTTCGTTAACGCAACAGGGACGAAACTCACCCTTGGGACGTCGGTAAACGAACCCTTCACTACTACTAGTTTCTACTCATTAATTGCTTATAGGGCTGTATCCATTACTCCAATAGTGAATTGAAATTATGGCGCTGTAATCTTTACTAAAACCTAAAATATAATAAATACTTTACATTTTCTATTTTGTACATAAACTTTATTAACTTTGACTAAAAGTTATTTTACTGTTAAGAAGTAGGAACGGTATACATACAGAGTTATTATTAAAACAATAACCAAGCGTTATGAAGAACTTTTAAAGAAATATTGTAACTTCTACAAAACTACAGGAACAAGCAAAATGTAATTTTAAAAGTGAGGAAGTTTTTAGTTATTGTTCAAAATTATATATTTTTAATTAATTATTTATGGAACATTTGGAATATTATTACATTTTTAATCTCTTTTTTATTTCGTATCAACAATTACTGAATGTGCTTACTCAAACATAAGTAAAAAAAAAAAAAAAACTTATTAGCAAAGAAAACTAATACCATCACCCAAACAACATTCCGAATCTCATTTCAAGGGAGGGTATCTGAATTGTAAACTTTCTTACACTTTAAGAGAAGTTGTTGGATTGCTCTGTAAAGTATATGCAAAAAAACCTCTATACAATCTAACTTTTCTGGAGTAGAGTAGAACTGAAGTATTTCATTGTCAGGTAGCCAGCTTATGAGTGTCTGTCAACTCCTTTATACATAATAAGTTGTATCTAGGCACAAGAACAATATTCCTTCAAGCTTAATGTATATGAATGAAGCCTAATGTTTAAAATCAATACTATACAAATATTCTACTATGTTAAACACTATTTAAGTTAATTTTAAACTAAAAATGTATGATAAAAGCAATTTAAAAAATCCATCTTTACATAGGCCTATACTTGTATGATTACCACGGACTATTTTATTACATTTTTTATTTATAAATATAAAAACTAAGATATTTTGACTGTTGCCTAATTAATTTTGATTTTATTTAAATATTGCATCTGCCCTACGAAATGAAATTTATTGGCATAGCTTGACTAATAACTAAAATTAAAAAAATGTTAAAACTGTATAAAATAACCATACAGATAATAATGACATTTATATGTTACATCTAAAGAACACGAAGAATGAAGTAATTGGAATGTCTTGATTTGCAAGTTCCGATTTGCAATATCTACTTTAAATTCAAATTTGGACACAAAACTGGCACATAATTTGAGTTAGTGTAGTTAAGATATATTTGTATAACATGATTAGGAAATGCCAAATAAAAACTTAACACCTCTCAATCTATGAACTTTAAGTTATATTTAAAAATAATAATTACCTTGCTTCCATAATAAATTAACAATCATGACTTTCTAAAAATAAATAGTTTAATAATCTTCTAAACAAAAAAGCATTTCAAACACACGCGTCTTCTTATACCGCTAACAATTTAATACTTTGAAACATATTTTCAGTATTTAAAAAATTTCCCCTTAATTTAAATCAAAATTAAACGTAATTCCTAGGGACGAATATACCGTACTTCATCTGTATTTCTATTCTCCATCCACATTAAGAAGCTATTATAAATTACGTGACCAAAAGTCACTTAGCAAAAATAACCAGTGAGTAAGGTTGGAGATGAATCTGAAATAGGAAAAGATCTTCGGGTAAAGTTAAGAAAGGAAAAATGAACCAACATATTTGTTGGATATTCGAACCCTGATTTACGTTTATATATCATACATGTATATTATAAACCAAGTTTGCCTGACCTTGAGATGCGTTGTAATTGATGAACTGTGTGATGTTATAGAAAGTATGCTTATAACAAGTATACAAATGTATTACAAATTTACAAGGTTTCTACTTAAATCATCATTGATATATATATATATATATATATATATATATATATATATATATATATATATATATATATATATATAATATCCATAGATTACAAAGTGCCCATACTTACGAATTAAAAAAAATATGTTTCTGCGTTTAAAAAGCACACATGTAAGGCATTGGGCATTGTAACATCCGGTTTTATTAATAACACATAAAAATTTTCATGAAATAATGTTCAAATTATGTTGCAATAATAATAACATATCAATAAACTGTTTTAAATAAATGAAAAGTATTTATAAAAAGATGAAAGATGCTTGGATCCCATTAAATATTTTTGACAAACAGTTTAAAGAATAAAGATAACTCGATTGGCAGGTCAATGGCTAAAAGTTATCAAACAGTTTAATATTTTAATTAGAAAAGTAAATGTCATTTACTTGAAGAATTAAGGTCTCTTCCATCTGGATTATTAAAATTATATTAGTAGAGTACTTGGAATATTCTATCCTTATTTTATTAATATAAATATTTTACTTGATGACGTTACCTAATATACTACTTAAAGTACGTGAAGAATATTTATTACTTGGAGTATTCATAATAATAAAACTAAAACAGTCAAGGGGAAATCACTATTCATTTTCCTTAACAAATAATTTATACGACTTCATTCGTGAAAGTAAAAAGATTAATGTTTACGGATTTATATCTCAGTATTAAAAAATTAGTAAATTACAGCCAATAGAACAATTGAAGATGAAAATCATCTTGTTTGAAAGTCGTATTGTCTACAAGAAACTTATGAGCGAACCCGTGAAGAAATATGTTAATTGAGGTAGTAGCAGCAGAGGTGGTTGTGGTAGCTGTAGCAAAATGTTAAAGATTCAAGCACATTTTAGTACTTATGCCTTTTATTTATTTGAATTAACGAGTTAGTTCGTAAACTCACAAACTATATCCGATTCAGTTACAATTGTATATATATATATATCGAGTGAAACTGACTACGCCATATTTGTCTGCTGTAAATATATCGAGTGAACTGACTACGCCGTACTTGTCTGCTGTATATATATCGAGTGAAACTGACTACGCAGTATTTGTCTGCTGTAAATATATCGAGTGAAACTGACTACGCCGTATTTGTCTGCTGTATATATATATCGAGTGAAACTGACTACGCCGTATTTGTCTGTTGTAAATAGGCTACAATTAAGGAAACATAGTACGAGAGATAGGATATCAGCAGAAGTTCCCCGTAAGACGTCGACTAACACAGCAAACCGGAAACCATGTAAAGATACAACACCAGTAGTCTGCAGTAGACTAGTGTTGTTGTATCTTTACATGGTTTCCGGTGTGAGGATAAAAACTCTTTTAATAAAGATTCACAATGAAAGAATGACAGGAATAAAAAAAATCTCTAATAAAGATAAATCACTAATAAAACACAGGAAGACCTACAGAAGAAAAGTGATTTTACAAAATTGAAATTAGCTATAGGCCACTAGGTTTACAAAGACTATAAGAGAGATGGGGTATCAGCAAACATTAAAGAAGACACCTTCCACAGAAAAACCAAACATATTGATTTAGGTTTTAGTAAGAATGCCACGCTTATCTGTTGAGCAGTTCCTTTCCTCACTATGCGGAGAAAATATGGACAGTCATCGTAAACATATGTCGAACGTTAATAAGATCAACAGTTCAAACACCTTATAGATTTTGGTGTAACTAAAAATCATGAAGTGACATACTATGAAAGTTAAAACTTTAATTTGTACAAAAATGAATTTTTAGGCACCTTACATGGTTTAGAGTCTTGCTTTCATGTCAACCATAATTTTTATAAAGCTGTAACCATAGCTTTGATATAAGGGTTAAAGAGCCATTTTAAAAATACTGATATATTTGCTCAAATATTAGACAGTTCATGTCCTATTGGTCTTTTTTTCTAGTTCTTGTCATAATATAATTCTTGTCAAACTAACGTAATTTTCTGTAAGGATTTTCGAATATTTTCTTCAGAAATAATTAATGAAGATCAGGTAAAAGTTATAGTTATGTATTAGAAATCTGTATCAATTATTGTTATATTTCAAATGAACTTAAATAAATCGTATAATTTCAATTATAAAGACTATAAGAACAAAAAAGTTCTAGCAATATGGTATAACGTTACATTGCTTTTGAATTATGTCAGTTCCAATGAATTTATCAAGTTACCAATTATAATGAATAAGCAAAAAATAACATTTACAACTTAAATATTCATTTATCTAATGAGAATCAGTTGTAATGTATTGTGACTGTCCTGAAAGAATCATTCATCTGAGGCTATAAAGGATTACAACAACCAGCACCGACAGCGTTGTAAGGTTAGAGGACAGCGTAACTTCCTTATGACCATATTACAACAACCAGCACCGACAGCGTTGTAAGGTTAGAGGACAGCGTAACTTCCTTATGACCATATTACAACAACCAGCACCGACAGCGTTGTAAGGTTAGAGGATAGCGT
The DNA here is from genome assembly GCA_035578905.1 of Stictocephala bisonia. Classification (NCBI taxonomy): domain Eukaryota; kingdom Metazoa; phylum Arthropoda; class Insecta; order Hemiptera; family Membracidae; genus Stictocephala; species Stictocephala bisonia. The sequence continues at coordinate 931,758 of JAQJVL010000358.1, forward strand.
AACTTCCTTATGACCATATTACAACAACCAGCAACGACAGCTTTGTAAGGTTAGAGGACAGCGTAACTTCCTTATGACCATTTTACAACAACCAGCACCGACAGCGTTGTAAGGTTAGAGGACAGTGTAACTTCCTTATGACCATATTATAACAACCAGCACCGACAGCTTTGTAAGGTTAGAGAACAATTTAAATTCCTTATGACCATATTACAACAACCAGCACCGACAGCGTTGTAAGGTTAGAGGTCAATGTAACATCCTTATGAGCATATTACAAAAACCAGCACCGCCATCGTTGTAAGGTTAGAGGACAGTGTACCTTCTTTATGACCATATTACAACAACCAGCACCGACAGCGTTGTAAGGTTAGAGGACAGTGTAACTTCTTTATGACCATATTACAACAACCAGCACCGACAGCGTTGTAAGGTTAGAGGACAGTGTAAATTCCTTATGACCTTATTACAACAACCAACACTGACAGCGTTGTAAGGTTAGAGGACAGTGTAACTTCCTTATGACCATATTACAACACCAGCACCGACAGCGTTGTAAAGTTAGAGGACAGTGTAACTTCCTTATTACAAGATTACAACAACCAGCACAGACAGCGTTGTAAGGTTAGAGGACAGTGTAACTTCCTTATGACCATATTACAACAATCAGCACCGTCAGCGTTGTAAGGTTAGAGGGCAATAAAACTTCCTTATGACCATATTACAACAACCAGCACCGACAGCGTTGTAAGGTTAGAGGATAGTGTAACTTCCTTATGACCATATTATAACAACCAGCACCGACAGCTTTGTAAGGTTAGAGGACAGTGTAACTTCCTTATGACCATATTACAACAACCAGCACCGTCAGCGTTGTAAGGTTAGAGGGCAGTGTAACTTCCTTATGACCATATTACAACAACCAGCACCGACAGCGTTGTAAGGTTAGAGGACAGTGTAACTTCCTTATGACCATATTACAACAACCAGCAACGATAGCGTTGTAAGGTTAGAGGACAATGTAACTTCCTTATGACCATATTACAACAACCAGCACCGACAGCGTTGTAAGGTTAGAGGACAGTGTAACTTCCTTATGACCATATTAAAACAACCAGCACCGATAGCGTTGTAAGGCTAGAGGACAATGTAACTTCCTTATGACCATATTACAACAACCAGCACCGACAGCGTTGTAAGGTTAGAGGACAATGTAACTTCCTTATGACCATATTACAACAACCAGCACCGGTAGCGATGTAAGGTTAGAGGACAATATAACTTCCTTATGACCATATTACAACAACCAGCACCGAAAAAGTTCTAAGGTTAGAGGACAATGTAACTTTCATTATGACCATATTACAACAACCAACACTGACGGCTTTGTAAGGTTAGAGGACAATGGAACATCCTTATGACCATATTACAACAACCAGCACAGACAGAGTTGTAAGGTTAGAGAAACAACCAGCACCGACAGCGTTGTAAGGTTAGAGGACAATGTAACTTCCTTATGACCATATTACAACAACCAGCACCGGTAGCGATGTAAGGTTAGAGGACAATATAACTTCCTTATGACCATATTACAACAACCAGCACCGAAACAGTTCTAAAGTTAGAGGACAATGTAACTTTCATTATGACCATATTACAACAACCAACACTGACGGCTTTGTAAGGTTAGAGGACAATGGAACATCCTTATGACCATATTACAACAACCAGCACAGACAGAGTTGTAAGGTTAGAGGACAGTGTATTTTTTTAAGACCATATAACAACAACCAGCACCGACAGCGTTGTAAGGTTAGAGGACAGTGTAACTTCCTTATGACCATATTACAACAACCAGCACCGACGGCGTGGTAAGGTTAGAGGACAGTGTTACTTCCTTATACCATATTACAACAACCAGCACCGGTAGCGATGTAAGGTTAGAGGACAATATAACTTCCTTATGACCATATTACAACAACCAGCACCGAAAAAGTTCTAAGGTTAGAGGACAATGTAACTTTCATTATGACCATATTACAACAACCAGCACCGACAGCGTTGTAAGGTTAGAGGTCAATGTAACATCCTTATGAGCATATTACAAAAACCAGCACCGACATCGTTGTAAGGTTAGAGGACAGTGTACCTTCTTTATGACCATATTACAACAACCAGCACCGACATCGTTGTAAGGTTAGAGGACAATGTAACTTCCTTATGACCATATTACAACAACCAGCACTGACAGCGTTGTAAGGTTAGAGGACAATGTAACTTCCTTATGACCATATTACAACAACCAGCACAGACAGCGTTGTAAGGTTAGAGGACAGTGTAAATTCCTTATGACCATATTATAACAACCAGCACCGACAGTGTTGTAAGGTTAGAGGACAATGTAACTTCCTTATGACCATATTACAACAACCAGCACCGACGGCGTGGTAAGGTTAGAGGACAGTGTTACTTCCTTATACCATATTACAACAACCAGCACCGGTATCGTTGTAAGGTTAGAGGACAATGTAACTTCCTTATGACCATATTACAACAACCAGCACCGAAATCGTTCTAAGGTTAGAGGACAATGCAACGTCCTTATGACCATATTACAACAACCAGCACCGACAGCGTTGTAAGGTTAGAGGACAGTGTAACTTCCTTATGACCATATTACAACAACCAACCCCGACAGCGTTGTAAGGTTAGAGGACAGTGTAACTTCCTTATGACCATATTACAACAACCAGCACCGACAGCGTTGTAAGGTTAGAGGACAATGTAACTTCCTTATGACCATATTACAACAACCAGCACCGAAAGCGTTGTAAGGTTAGAGGACAATGTAACTTCCTTATGACCATATTACAACAACCAGCGTCGACAGCGTTGTAAGGTTAGTGGACATTGTAACTTCCTTATGACCATATTACAACAACCAGTACCGACAGCGTTGTAAGGTTAGACGACAGTGTAACTTCCTTATGACCATATTCATACTTTCTTTTTCCTTTAACTAAATATCTCGTATAATATTTTTATTTAATATATACATAAAATAATACACCAATTTGGTATATTGGTACTTTTTTATATTTAACTAGATTAACTAGTACATTAACCCATCAACGTATGATTTTTTAAAACGTCTTATATTTTCCTGATTGAATATGCATTTTAATGTTCATTATATGCCATTTTTTAATGAATCTACAACACTAGCCACATACCAGTGCCTCTACACAGTTGTACGGTAAAGAGTATCAGCTGCAGGAGAATTCGGACTGACGATCCCCTGAGCACTGTAACTGTACCTGGCCAAAGTACAACACCTTATATTACATTTAAACAGCCATGGGGACTCAGTATTTTTCGTCAATAGATCATGGCGTACTGTGTACGTCACGTTGTACACAATTACGTACTGTGTACATCATGTGGTACACAATGACATACTGTGTACATCATGTGGTACACAATGACGTACAGTGTACATCGCGTGGTATATAATTACATACTGTGTACATCACGTAGTAGATAATCACACTGTGTACTTCACGTGGTAGATAATGACACTGTGTACTTCACGTGGTAGATAATCACACTGTGTACTTCACGTGGTAGATAATCACACTGTGTACTTCACGTGGTAGATAATCACACTGTGTACTTCACGTGGTAGATAAATACACTGTGTACTTCACGTGGTAGATAATCACACTGTGTACATCACGTGGTAGATAATCACACTGTGTACTTCACGTGGTAGATAATCACACTGTGTACTTCACGTGGTAGATAATCACACTGTGTACTTCACGTGGTAGATAATCACACTGTGTACTTCACGTGGTAGATAAAAACACTGTGTACTTCACGTGGTAGATAATCACACTGTGTACATCACGTGGTAGATAATCACACTGTGTACTTCACGTGGTAGATAATCACACTGTGTACTTCACGTGGTAGATAATCACACTGTGTACATCACGTGGTAGATAATCACACTGTGTACATCACGTGGTAGATAATCACACTGTGTACTTCACGTGGTAGATAATCACACTGTGTACTTCACGTGGTAGATAATCACACTGTGTACATCACGTGGTAGATAATCACACTGTGTACATCACGTGGTAGATAATCACACTGTGTACTTCACGTGGTAGATAATCACACTGTGTACTTCACGTGGTAGATAATCACACTGTGTACTTCACGTGGTAGATAATCACACTGTGTACTTCACGTGGTAGATAATCACACTGTGTACTTCACGTGGTAGATAATCACACTGTGTACATCACGTGGTAGATAATCACACTGTGTACTTCACGTGGTAGATAATCACACTGTGTACTTCACGTGGTAGATAATCACACTGTGTACTTCACGTGGTAGATAATCACACTGTGTACTTCACGTGGTAGATAATCACACTGTGTACTTCACGTGGTAGATAATCACACTGTGTACTTCACGTGGTAGATAATCACACTGTGTACTTCACGTGGTAGATAATCACACTGTGTACTTCACGTGGTAGATAATCACACTGTGTACTTCACGTGGTAGATAATCACACTGTGTACTTCACGTGGTAGATAATCACACTGTGTACTTCACGTGGTAGATAATCACACTGTGTACTTCACGTGGTAGATAATCACACTGTGTACTTCACGTGGTAGATAATCACACTGTGTACTTCACGTGGTAGATAATCACACTGTGTACTTCACGTGGTAGATAATCACACTGTGTACTTCACGTGGTAGATAATCACACTGTGTACTTCACGTGGTAGATAATCACACTGTGTACTTCACGTGGTAGATAATCACACTGTGTACTTCACGTGGTAGATAATCACACTGTGTACTTCACGTGGTAGATAATCACACTGTGTACTTCACGTGGTAGATAATCACACTGTGTACTTCACGTGGTAGATAATCACACTGTGTACTTCACGTGGTAGATAATCACACTGTGTACTTCACGTGGTAGATAATCACACTGTGTACTTCACGTGGTAGATAATCACACTGTGTACTTCACGTGGTAGATAATCACACTGTGTACTTCACGTGGTAGATAATCACACTGTGTACTTCACGTGGTAGATAATCACACTGTGTACTTCACGTGGTAGATAATCACACTGTGTACTTCACGTGGTAGATAATCACACTGTGTACTTCACGTGGTAGATAATCACACTGTGTACTTCACGTGGTAGATAATCACACTGTGTACTTCACGTGGTAGATAATCACACTGTGTACTTCACGTGGTAGATAATCACACTGTGTACTTCACGTGGTAGATAATCACACTGTGTACTTCACGTGGTAGATAATCACACTGTGTACTTCACGTGGTAGATAATCACACTGTGTACTTCACGTGGTAGATAATCACACTGTGTACTTCACGTGGTAGATAATCACACTGTGTACTTCACGTGGTAGATAATCACACTGTGTACTTCACGTGGTAGATAATCACACTGTGTACTTCACGTGGTAGATAATCACACTGTGTACTTCACGTGGTAGATAATCACACTGTGTACTTCACGTGGTAGATAATCACACTGTGTACTTCACGTGGTAGATAATCACACTGTGTACTTCACGTGGTAGATAATCACACTGTGTACTTCACGTGGTAGATAATCACACTGTGTACTTCACGTGGTAGATAATCACACTGTGTACTTCACGTGGTAGATAATCACACTGTGTACTTCACGTGGTAGATAATCACACTGTGTACTTCACGTGGTAGATAATCACACTGTGTACTTCACGTGGTAGATAATCACACTGTGTACATCACGTGGTAGATAATCACACTGTGTACTTCACGTGGTAGATAATCACACTGTGTACTTCACGTGGTAGATAATCACACTGTGTACTTCACGTGGTAGATAATCACACTGTGTACTTCACGTGGTAGATAATCACACTGTGTACTTCACGTGGTAGATAATCACACTGTGTACTTCACGTGGTAGATAATCACACTGTGTACTTCACGTGGTAGATAATCACACTGTGTACTTCACGTGGTAGATAATCACACTGTGTACTTCACGTGGTAGATAATCACACTGTGTACTTCACGTGGTAGATAATCACACTGTGTACTTCACGTGGTAGATAATCACACTGTGTACTTCACGTGGTAGATAATCACACTGTGTACTTCACGTGGTAGATAATCACACTGTGTACTTCACGTGGTAGATAATCACACTGTGTACTTCACGTGGTAGATAATCACACTGTGTACTTCACGTGGTAGATAATCACACTGTGTACATCACGTGGTAGATAATCACACTGTGTACTTCACGTGGTAGATAATCACACTGTGTACATCACGTGGTAGATAATCACACTGTGTACTTCACGTGGTATATAATCACACTGTGTACTTCACGTGGTAGATAATCACACTGTGTACTTCACGTGGTAGATAATTACATACTGTGTACTTCACGTGGTAGATAATTACATACTGTGTACTTCACGTGGTAGATAATCACACTGTGTACTTCACGTGGTAGATAATTACATACTGTGTACTTCACGTGGTAGATAATCACACTGTGTACTTCACGTGGTAGATAATTACATACTGTGTACTTCACGTGGTAGATAATCACACTGTGTACTTCACGTGGTAGATAATTACATACTGTGTACTTCACGTGGTAGATAATCACACTGTGTACTTCACGTGGTAGATAATCACGTACTAGTAGCAGAGTTAAGTGATACTTTTTATATGATCATGTAAGAATAGTATTGTCTTGTGGCATCCGTTTTGGGAGCCTTAAAGAACAATATAATGCCTTTTAAAAGCCACATCAAATTAAGTAAGCAGTCCGCTTTAATGCACTGTTTACAATTTCTATAAATTGATACAAATATAATAAAAAAATGTAACAATATCTTTTGTTTCTATTTATATTGAATAGATTTTTTAGGATTTATTAACACGAAGAGAAAATAATCAGGGTGAATGTAAGTATTTAACATTAAAAGTGAAAAACATCATCTCGATATCATCAGTGTCCAAAATAATTCCAAACACTAACCAAAGACTACCATATAATTCAATATTGATTTAATAATCGTAAAATAACTAGCCAAACCCTTCAAATCAATTCATAATGACAATAAAGAAAAACTAATAAACATAATGGGACGTTGTGAGCCAATGTTTGTCAGTCAGGACAAATGTGTACTGAGCTAACAGTGTGGAGCCTGTAAACACTTAACTAACTTTCTACAAAGGGTACCCAATGTGTAGAGTGATTGTCCCATGATTTAGTATTGGAAGAAAAAAGATATTAGAAATGTGATACCTAAAGATAGGTTTGTATTTTGGGATATAAATATATAAAGTTTCAAACACTTTACCTTTCTGCAATAATGATACAACTCTGCTACAATATTATACTAAAAAAATAATAATATAAACTTATAAATAAAACTTCTTAGACCAATAAACAATACAAATAAACCTGAAACGTGTTTTACTAGTATAGGTCACCGCAATACGTACGCTGTTGTAAGCGCGCACGCACTCACGCACGCACGCACGCACGCACGCACGCACGCACGCACGCACGCACGCACGCACGCACGCACGCACGCACGCACGCACGCACGCACGCACGCACGCACGCACGCACGCACGCACGCACGCACGCACGCACGCACGCACGCACGCACGCACGCACGCACACACACACACACACACACACACACACACACACACACACACACACACACACACACACACACACACACCGCACATAAGTAGCTGGATTACACCACTACGTCACAGTATCATCAATACTTATTTAATTGCTACAAAGACGTTTGTACAAGACAATTAGTACTATAAGCAAGGCGTGGCTCATGATTTTGGTTATGTATCTACTCATCATAGAAGTAAAAGTTTGAAGAGTTTATGAATATGCGTAAGCTAATACAGTACCTAATTTTAAAGTATTAGAATGTAACGTGTCGTACACCTTCGAACACGATCAAGAAAAAATTGGATTTTAAAAAACAAGAGCATTTTCCAAAATTAAAAAAAAATTCATAATAAGTTTTAAATTTAAAGGCTTCAGAAAACAAAATCATGTTTTGATATTAAGGAAATATTAGGTGGCAAAAAAACACTTGCCCTTGTCTCCTTCCAAGTCACACGCGTATTTAAGGAATATAGGAAATAGGCATAGCATGTCAACAGCCTATATAGGAAGATTTTTTAAAATCCCCTTACGAAATGTTTCGATACTTGCACTATATCGTTTTGGCTAACAGCATGATGTATTTTCAGTACGTAATGTCTACCACTCTCTATGAATACAGTTTTTACAACTATTATTATACTTAAATATCTAAGCCTATACAGGTTTAAAAAAATAGTAATAATATTTTATATTGTTTATTGTATACTTTATAATGGTGTGTTTATACATGTAATTAAATGTTGATATTAGTGTTTATGTTAACATTTACTGAATTTAAAAGAATAACATACTATGTAACTATTAATTTATGTCCATGACAGTTATTTAATATCTTAAAAATGTTAATATGTATGTTATGAATGTTTTGTGTTTGCAATATAAACAGATATAATAACTCAAAGTCCGTGGCAGAGTAATCTTAACACCTTGAAAATCTTTGACGATATTAGATGCATTTTAATCTTCAAGAACAAAAGTCATTTTCTTACTTTGACAGAAAACTGAGTTATTTTCTGTTTTATCTCTTGAGGTGAAAGATAAAACAATTACTTTTAATGAAGTCACTTCAACTCAGTTAATCTTTTAGCTCCTTACCGCCAATATATTAATCTTATTCAAAGCTCTTGACTCTCTTAACTAATCTGATATAAGATTAACTCTCATATATCAGATTAGTTCTATCAAACTCTCTTAGAAAAAACACTAACTATTAAAAAGTATTTATGTTATGTATCAGATGGTGAGTAATTGTTTTTTTAGTCATAATACATATTTAACTATTTACTTATGAAATAAAATGTATATTTTAAACGTATTAGATAGCTGAAGATTTGTTGTGTCTGATAATTTAGTTCTTTTTATAAGCTTGAGTTGCAGCATCTCGTTAGCTGGTGAATGTAATATGATTTAAGTTGCCTTTAAAAGTGCAAATTTTGTTTGACTTCTCCATTTGCATACTTATAGTTGTGTGCGCATTCATGTACGTTCTCACAAAAATTTATAAATTTATAATTGCACGAAGCATTCATGCGTTTTTCAATGTGCGTATATTGGTGCCAACATTTTAAATTAAGGGTACATAAAAGAAAGAGAATATGATTTGTGATCTATATATGCATGTATCACACTTCTCAGTGAACATGATTTGTGTTCTATATATGCATGTAAACACTTCTCAGTGAATAAGATTTGTGATCTATATATGCATGTATCACACTTCTCAGTAAACATGATTTGTGATCTATATATGCATGTATCACACTTCTCAGTGAACATGATTTGTGTTCTATATATGCATGTATAACACTTCTCAGTGAATAAGATTTGTGATCTATATATGCAAGTATCACACTTCTCAGTGAATAAAATTTTTGATCTATATATGCATGTATAACACTACTCAGTGAATAAGATTTGTGATCTATATATGCATGTATAACAATTTTCAGTGAATAAGATTTGTGATCTATATATGCATGTATAACACTTCTCAGTGAATAAGATTTGTGATCTATATATGCATGTATCACACTTCTCAGTAAGCATGATTTGTGATCTATATATGCATGTATCACACTTAACAGTGAATAAGATTTGTGATCTATATATGAATGTATCACACTTATCAGTGAACATGTTTTGTGATCTATATAACCATGTATCACACTTCTCAGTGAATAAGATTTGTGATCTATATATGCAAGTATCACACTTCTAAGTAAACATGATTTGTGATCTATATATCCATGTATCACACTTATCAGTGAACATGATTTGTGATCTATATAACCATGTATCACACTTATCAGTAAACATGATTTGTGATCTATATATGCAAGTATTAAACTTATTAGTGAACATGATTTGTGATCTATATATGCAAGTATTAAACTTATTAGTGAACATGATTTGTGATCTATATATGCAAGTATCACACTTCTCAGTAAACATGATTTGTGATCTATATATGCATGTATCACACTTATCAGTAAACATAATTTGTAATCTATATATGCAAGTATCACACTTCTCAGTAAACATGATTTGTGATCTATATATGCATGTATCACACTTATCAGTGAACATGTTTTGTGATCTATATAAGCATGTATCACACTTCTCAGTGAATAATATTTGTGATCTATATATGCAAGTATCACACTTCTAAGTAAACATGATTTGTGGTCTATATATGCAAGTATCACACTTCTAAGTAAACATGATTTGTCATCTATATATGCAAGTATCACACTTCTCAGTAAACATGATTTGTGATCTATATATGCATGTATCACACTTATCAGTGAACATGTTTTGTGATCTATATAAGCATGTATCACACTTATCAGTGAACATGTTTTGTGATCTATATAAGCATGTATCACACTTCTCAGTGAATAAGATTTGTGATGTATATATGCATGTATCACACTTATCAGTGAAAATGTTTTGTGATCTATATAAGCATGTATCACACTTCTCAGTGAATAAGATTTGTGATCTATATATGCAAGTATCACACTTCTCAGTAAACATGATTTGTGATCTATATATGCATGTATCACACTTATCAGTAAACATGATTTGTAATCTATATATGCAAGTATCACACTTCTCAGTAAACATGATTTGTGATCTATATATGCATGTATCACACTTATCAGTGAACATGTTTTGTGATCTATATAAGCATGTATCACACTTCTCAGTGAATAATATTTGTGATCTATATATGCAAGTATCACACTTCTAAGTAAACATGATTTGTGGTCTATATATGCAAGTATCACACTTCTAAGTAAACATGATTTGTCATCTATATATGCAAGTATCACACTTCTCAGTAAACATGATTTGTGATCTATATATGCATGTATCACACTTATCAGTGAACATGTTTTGTGATCTATATAAGCATGTATCACACTTCTCAGTGAACATGATTTGTGATCTATATATGCAAGTATCACACTTCTCAGTAAACATGATTTGTGATCTATATATGCAAGTATCACACTTCTCAGTAAACATGATTTATGATCTATATATGCAAGTATTACACTTCTCAGTAAACATGATTTGTAATCTATATATGCAAGTATCACACTTCTCAGTAAACATGATTTGTAATCTATATATGCAAGTATCACACTTCTCAGTAAACATGATTTGCAATCTATATATGCAAGTATCACACTTCTCAGTAAACATGATTTGTAATCTATATATGCAAGTATCACACTTCTCAGTAAACATGATTTGTAATCTATATATGCAAGTATCACACTTCTCAGTAAACATGATTTGTAATCTATATATGCAAGTATCACACTTCTCAGTAAACATGATTTATGATCTATATATGCAAGTATCACACTTCTCAGTAAACATGGTTCGTGATCTATATATGCAAGTATCACACTTCTCAATGAATATTTATCATATTTCCTACTTTTTTCATTGCCTGTGTTTATGGAAAAATTATAGAGGAACTGTTATGACTTGCTAACTATAAGTAAAATATAATAGCATTTACGTTATCCATTGATAGTTATACTTATTTGTTACTACAGGATATTTTGTTCTAACTTTGTAACTATGTAATCCATTGTTTGGAATATTTTATTGAAATTAAAGTAAAACATTTACATCATAAATACAAGCATTGAGAAGGGTTTTATATCAGAATACTGGTATGAAACCCACACTTACTGAATTCTCCAAAGACCATACCTACCCCAATACGAAAGGAAAGGTGGAAATAATAATTGAAAATCTGAAGATCTTTATTTTCCTGTGATAAATCAGATATTCTATACTAAGAGCTTTAATACAAGCTCAAACAGGTCATTGAGTATTTTTCACCCGTCATCCGTGTTGACGTGATAGATAGTCCGTGATAGGGTAATGGACGAATGACATACAGCCAATGTTCTCAACAGTTGTTATCCATTTATTATATGTTGGTGTATTATTGTAGTGTAAGAAGTGACAATTTATTTAATAGTATATGTAGTAATGTTTTTAATATATTTTTATAATTCTATATAATTTATCAGTCCATATGTGTTTCCTAATCATTTTTCAGAAACACGCTTAAAAACTGTATAGATTTGTGTAGTTAAAACCAACCATAATTAGAATTTCATAAAAAATATCCAGAATTAAATATTTTGTGTTCATCCAATACCAATTTCCCTAACTCTACCAACGTACGTACACATTGCCTTATAGCTGGCTGACGTGTTTTGTTATTATTGTAATAAAATAAAACCCATACAATTATGCTTTATCATAAAAATCACGATAATTTCTTTGTTAAATGCTCATTAGGTTATTACTTATCAGATCTTATAATAATGTCTTTCAGAGTAATCCATTGAAGTGAACAACTGAAACTAAACAATGTTTAATTTAAATTTAACATTAGAAACAAAGAACAGGGCATTTATCATTTACGCTTATCTACTGACACAAAAACAGCCACTGTGAGGATTTGCAACACTCCAGCCTTTTGAATTATGGAACTAAAATTAAAAAAATCCTGAGTTATGTATTCTTGAGACAATTTAACTGAAATTACAAAATGCTTAAAGAAATACATTTCCGTGATAACGTGTGATATTACGTAGGATTAATGAATTTGAAATTTTTAATTATTTATGTCCCTTTATTATCTACTTCTTCATTTAGTATTTACTTAGGGCCTACTAATTTATCGCCCCAATAAGAGTTGATAATAACTCAAACTTAGATATACAAATATTAATATTGAGTTACTTCGCTGACCTGAATTATAAACAGAAATTACTAATTATCTTTTTAAGAAAAGTATTTTCATCCCACCCCTCAAATAATCCATTAAAAGAACGGTACTTTTTAATTTTTCGTGTGTAAAGTGACAACCAACATTCCACACAATCTTTCCTTAAATGTATTTTACAGTTTGATGTTCCATAAAGAGCACTATTTACAAAACCAGTAACAAAATACTTCACCGTTTTAGTTTTGTATCACTTATATTTTTAAACATGAAAATCAATTTAAAATTGATATTGTAGGTTGTAGCATTTTTCTATTTATTTTTGAGCTGGTCAATTTTACAATAAACTACTTTTTGATTGTGAAAATGTAAAGAAATTACTTTACGCATAAATGGCATTTATGCTTGAAATATGGGTATTCCAAAAAGTTTAGGGCTGGCTATGCATTTTCATATTCTATGTGTGATTTTAGCTAAAAATCAAGAATAATATTTTGCAATCTCCGCTTTGTTTAGCAGCCAGACGCCATTTTGTTTTTTTTCATAAAACGGTTTATATATTTGTTGTTATCTTTACGATTGTTGCTAAACGAATTCATGTTAGAAGATAGTATTTAATAAGAAAATATTTTTTAAATGATCATTGTTATCATTAAATTTTAAAAATCGTGCCAATTTTATTTTTATTTTAACAAATATCCAAAAAGAATAACTGGTTTTATAAAAATTGTGTTAGATACAAAAACGTTTTTAAATACTCTTCCCTTTCCAATGATATGTTATTTGTAAAAATCGCGTAGGACATTTATATGTTATTAATTAACCTTAATTCACAAACTAAATGGCTACTAATGTGATAGTATTTGAACAATATGAGAATTATAGTTACTTCATAAAACATTTATTTACTACAAAAAAAGCCATTTGTTTTTAGCTTTTTTGCTCCTCTCATAGGGCAATGTCATACGAGTTCTCACTAGATCGGTAGTATATCGGTAGTCTACAGTATTTCAGTATACATTCATGGTGTCATACGAGCTCTCACTAGAACGGTAGTCTACAGTATTTCATTATACATGCATTGTGTCATACGTGTTCTCACTATATCGGTAGTCTACAGTATTTCAGTATACATGCATGGTGTCATACGTGTTCTCACTAGATCGGTAGTCTACAGTATTTCAGTATACATGCATGGTGTCACAGGGGTTCTCACTAGATCGGTAGTCTACAGTATTTCAGTATATATGCATGTGTTAAAAACATCAAACCACAGGAATTTTTGAACGTTTAAAAGTCATGCCTAAAATATGACCTACTTGGAGTCCTAAAATACAGCTATAATGCATAATAGACGTAATTTAGCTTTCGTTTATACACAATTAATCTAGCAAAATTACAGCCCATTTAACTCAATGCATAAGTTACTCTTCTATCTTAATTCTCCTTTCGATTATAATGAAATTAAAATGTCAGCCTTATGAATAAAGTAGACTTTATACGACATAAAACAATAAAATTGATTTAATTTATTCAAGGATTTAGTCAGATAGAAGACGGAAGAGTAAAATATTAATAGGTAGAGTGGCGATTTCCTAAGTGTCGTACATTTCGTTAACTAATTCATGAAGTGATGCGAGTTTCTACTCTAGAGTTGTAAAGGGTTCCCAGGAACTGACGTAAATAAACAATGATACCACTTATTTATTTATTACTGCTGTTGGAAATACTTAAAGCCATACGTAATGTATCCTGATGTGTAACTAAACTATGCCTTTTCGAACAGTTTAATCCACTTTGTTTGATATATTTATTGTATATATTAACCATCTTCAATCTCATATGATCACTTAAAAGGTCAAATATATTTCTCAATTTAGTTTTAGCCAAGAAAGGTGCGAATAATAAACACTGATTAAACCAGTAGCCTTGTTGTTTGAATGTTTATACTATTCTATTTGAAATGTAACCATCCAAAAAGAATATTTATAAAGAATATATGATTTGAATATGACATTTTGTCGAAGACGTGTTCACACGCATTACAACAATATTATGAATAATGACTGGATTAAGATTTAATTTTTATAAAACGTTTGATATGTTTTCGCCAACCTTGATACTAATGATATATGTCTTTAAGACTTGTTAAGTTAAAAATTAATAGGAAATACACATAATCAACTTTAACGCAGTTAACACTAAATGTTAAAAAAAAAAAAAAACACTACTTAGTTCAATATTACGAACTTAATTGATTACATGATATTTCTGTAACTCTGATAAGCTTACTGATAAACTAAGCAGACATTTTAATAAAATCTTTATTTTAACAGTAGATTTGTTAAAATAAATCATAAAAATTATACATTGGTCTGTATTTGTGCACCCATTAATTCCTGATAATGGGTGCACTTTAATATGCCAATAATTTATAAAACTTTAATAACAAAATAATCTTTAAAATGCGTGTGTGTTCATAATATTAGTTATGGTGATGATTAATTACTAGAGTTAGTTAGTTATGTAAAGAATATAGTTTAGCCTTACATAGATTAGTTACCTTAGAAGCGGTCTAAGGGGCTAAGGCGATGGCTTGCAATGTATTAGATCCGGATTCGGTTCCCGATTAAACCGTTTACAGTTTTTACCCTGCCCCTCCCGTGGGTCGGAAGTCACGTTAAGCCGTTGGTCCCCAGGTGTTAAGTGTTATAGGGCTTCTTAGCCCTAACTCCAAGGAACCAGTGGGATTGTGTGAGGTAGTGCCTAAACTAACAACAATAACACTGACATTAAAACATAAGAGCTTTGCTGAGAGCCACCTTAGAAGCCTCACTGTCACGCCTCCAAGGAACCAGTGGGATTGTGTGAGCTAGTGCCTAAACTAATAATTTAATCTGATTCTACCAAAACAAAAATACAAAATTACTGGATGCACTTATTAAATAGAAAACAAGTGAACATTACGCATCATAAATTTGTAGAAATGAAAACTTGTGTAGAGAAAATCTGTATAATTGTGTAGAGAATATAGAGAAAAGAATAGATGAAATATTATTGTGTAGAGAAGACTTGTAAAAATAAAATTTATATCTAACTTTCAAAATTCAAAATAACTGAACATTGCCAAAAAGGGAATAAAAAATAAAGTAGTAGCCGACCAAGACGAACGCACACCAAACAAATTACACATAGGAACGTAAGTTAAGACTCACAAGCAGTAAGAGCAATCTCTGTGTCAGGTTGTCCAATCTGAGCGCAGAGACGGAAAACGTAAAAGAGGAAAAACATGTATCTCTACATTTCACACAAAATAAAACTCTTTTGATCAATAATTGATTACTACTATCAAATCATTCAACATTCATCACATATTTGCAGTTATTAAAACATCTAGGTTAGTCAAACGATAGCAAGTGATATGACTGTCTTCCCAAATGTTATGATTTTTGTTCTGTAAAATCAGAAGTCGGTTTAAGAACTAGATTCTTGCAGTTTTGGATATTATACTATTTTGTTTTGAAATAAACAAATTCATCACAATACTATTTTAGTCTGTAAAAACATTTTACTTCTCTTTTTGTTATATTCATACCCTATTTTAGTAAAATATCTATATTGTATCACATATGTACAGTATATTGTAGTATATCATGAAATATATGCCACTGTTTTATAGGTAGATATATTAATTGAATAATACCATGCAATTATACAACTTAAATATTTTATGGATTCATAAAACCCGTTACAGCACCATAAAAACATTAAATTAGTGAAGTTAAGAAATATATTTTCTTTTTATTGTCTTTTAAATACCAAATGAAGAAACAATGAAGCTCGTGAGAACCAACAACTGCTTTTTTATGATATTGCATTAAAATTCATTTAAAACAATAATCCTACAAATACACAACTTTTATAATTAGGAAATAATTAATGTGAATTTTGCAACAATTACTGTCATAAATTATAGTTTCAGGCCTTCATGATACTAACTGTTTTTTTATGTGTTCAAGTTACAATTTGATATATTTAGAATATAATCTATTTATATTTGTGCACCTAAATTAGCAAACTATATCCACTCAAAATTCCATTCACACGATTAGAATGCTGTAGTGTAAGTTTAATTTAAGTTACAAAAAAACTCAGTATTAATATTGTACCCTTAATATTGAAGATAGTTTCTGTTCAAGGCCAACCCCTAAACATTTTTATATGAGTGTTGAGTATTGAGGGTATTTTTTGGAACTCGCTACTGATTCAATAACTAGTTTAAAGATAATTTAAAACATTTTCAATTTATATATAGTAAATGTTCAAGTTATTAAAGTTCGATTGTCATTGGGCTACAGATAGCTGCAATGAAATAAATATAAAGATATATGAATAATATCAAGTGTAACAAGAATTTGTAGTGAGATGATATATCAGTGACTATCAAATATAAATTACGAATAATATCAAGTGTAACAAGATTTTGTAGTGAGATGATATATCAGTGACTATCAAATAACATAGTATTTATTCAACATTTTCAATATATAAGCTTGTAGTTTCACAACTTGTCTTTGTCCAAGAATATTTATCAAGATCAGCTCTAATTTGGGTTTCACATCTTTAGAGCTTGCAGCAAAACATACTCCCAACAACGAGCAAGAGAGCATGCTGTAACAAAAGCTCATCTCAAAGTGTACTTAAATATATAAATATATTTGTATATACTATAAATATATATATATAATAAATCAAATATATAAATAATAGCCTACTAGTAATACGTTCAGGAAATGACAACTGTCTACAAAATTAAAATAAATATTAAATACTCTTAGAAGGGAACAAAAAACCAATTTCCAAGTCAGGTACATGTATTTCTAAGATATTCTTCAGGATTTTCAATAACAAATATGCTTCAATAAGTTAAACATATCTATAAATTGAATGGGTAGATTATTATTATTTTTTAAGGCAGTAATAATAAAGGGCATTTAAGAGATAATAAAATGTAAAGTTTTACTGTTAGAATTTTGAAACTCATAATGTATACAAGTATTATTCACGACACTTTTTGTGCAATATTTGATCGTGCATGAATATATATTTGTGTCCTCTATATGTGATATCGTGTTGTATCACTGTGCCAGGTAGCAAGGAGTAAACGTTGAAACCGTAAGCCATCGTTGTCCTAAAACCATTCAGCAATATTCATTTTGCTCAAATACTCGAATTTCGTGACGGAAAATAATTTATTTAGAAATAAAATTTGTTTGACATTCCTCTTATGTGGGTAAAGAATAACAATGTTTTTCATACTACAAGATGAATGTATAGTTGAACACAAGTGAACGTCTCACAATACTAATTTACTACAAACCTAGAACGAGTCCAGCGGCAACTAGTTCTATGTATAATCACTGAGAAAGATGATATAGATACTGGATACCAATTTAAGCAATCAGTCGATTAATATCACAGGAAAAACTTATATAAATGTATACAAAACATTTTGTTACACAAGCAAACAAAATGTACACAGGTGATAGTATTTTACAATCCGAATTTGACTCTATATTCGCTTTAAATAAAAATTAAAAATTTATAGTAAATATTAAAATGTACTCAATCCTCTAATATATTTATAGAAAATAAGACATTTTCAAACAGAGTAATATTTTTAAATAATCCGTGTAGCTTTGATAATAGTGATAACTACTTTTGTGACATTTTGAAGAACACTAATCAGCAGATCTTTATAATATGGTTCTATGTATTTGTTGGATTCAGTCGTACAGGTAATTTATAGTGATAATAATAAGATTTATTGAATAAAAAAATAGTATACATGGTATCACAAACGTCAATATAAAATATCGCATAAAATCATTCTATTCATCATTCATACAAACAAACAAATGTGATATTCGTACGTTTATTTATTCATAGTTTTGACATCAGACACCCTTTGATGTGGATAATTTGCAATAAGTTAATCCCAATCAACTTGCAACTTGCAATTCATCGTGAACTTGTCAACTGAGTAGAACGCGTTTATCACCAAGAGGCATTTTATTGGCTTTTAAACTGATTTTTATTTGATATTTATTTGTTTGACGTCTTCAGGGAGTCCATTGATTAATCTGACCCCGACCTGTGATTATTGACGTCAGGTGTCACCTATCCCGAATATTCTTGAAATTTAAGTGTAATATTCGTCTCAAACTTCATGAATCACTTGTTGAGTTGTCCAACACAAATTGAATATAATCTTTTTCATCGATATTTCAATCCTTCATGAAAATTCCTTTAAATGTAATATACATATGGGCAATAAAACTTTATGGCATACATTTATAAACAGACCGCTCATTTATTTGAAAACAAAGAATGGCGTTAGAGTGATAATTTTCAATTGTAAGTAAAAAATGAATGTTATCATCAGAAAATACTAAGCTGATTATATAAGTTATATGACAGTCATAATTATTGTGTAATTTAAAAGTATTTTTGAAGTTACATAATAAAATTTAAGGCAGTATATTAAAAACAAACAAATTTTAAATTCTTTAAAAAACACTCTTTACATTTGAAATAAGAATAAATTCATGCTAATTTTTATGTTAATTTATACTAATTTTATTGTTGTACCAAATAGCTTAAACCTTGAAAAAATATATATTTACTTACACTTTATATTATTTTTTAAGTTCAAAACGTTGATTAACCAAGGCTAATACTATTTCCCACTATCTTACTATACTATTAACTTCTTACTTTGTGCTTTTTAATATCCCAGAATAAACAACCTTTGACAGGAACTAGGGTGGAAAAGAACAGCCCTTTTAATGTCAGTTTGCGATATAAGAATGTCTTGAACTTTACACAAAGAAGGCCTAAATATCAAGAAAGGGTATTTATTGAACGGTTTTAGAAACAAAACACTTATAGTATCGATCTATTGTTTTATTAAACTATAAAATAATAACTTTGTATTATTATAGTAAAATGTAGTATTATGGAAAATGTGTGTTCATAGAATAAAAAGTATAACAGTTTAAAAATATTAATGAGTCTCTTTTATAGGGATAAATTAAATTCTATTGACGTTAGTAACGAAACTATTTTCATAGGACTTTAGTATATTTATAAACTCTAACAAGTACATCGCTGTATTTTTTGTCATTAATTTTTTAGTCGTATCAATTTAAATGTCTTAAATTGTAAAACAAATTTATTTATTTTTCTTGTAAAAAATACATACAGCTAAGTACAATTATTTTTAAACGTGTCCTCTTACTCTTTGTATCAGTAATATTTGCAAAATAAGTGTTAAAATAAAAAAAAATAAATGAAATGAAACAAAATAAGTGTTACCATCCATCGCAAATATATTTGAAAAATGATTACGTTGATTTTTTAGACCTCAAGCAGACAAGTTTTGTTCAAGGTGGGCTAACACAATGATGCCACACACCAGTGGTTTAAAAAAGTAGCAGGGAAAATTTACCAGCACAAACTCTATTCATCCTCGCGATCCTTGGCTTTTGCCTTGTCACAGTCAATGCCTTGGACCACTCGTTTGTTTAAACACCAATGTTTAATGTGAAAATAATTAGCCATGAATAAACTTATACTTATGAATAAAAGTTATGAATAAAAGTTATGAATAAAAATAATTAGCTCTTGTTAAAGAATACTCGGACAATTCAAATAAATAATTAAATTACTAGATATGATAATTGTGAGCTATCGGTACCACTCTAATGTACGACGTTATGAAAAATACATTAGTATGTATTGTTAAACGTAATACTTAGTAAAAGTATTAAAAAAATCAGTGTAAGGGTTTATTTTGTATGAAGTAAATACGCGTTCCAATTTGAGTTTCTTGGGGGAGCTGCTGGCAGTCCCATCACGTCCTAGCCTGCCAAACTGTTCCAATAATAGGCCAGCAACCCCTACTGACGTTTATAGGTTATTTTAATTTAAAAATTTGGGATAAATATTAGACTTTAAGAATAAGAATGGGGATAATATTATTCCCCAGTATAATATAAGACCCAAAAAACAGAAGCAGACGTTAATTGTAGGCTCGCGTTTTCGACAGCAATTTTCTTCATCTCACTCAGCATTTCTTTCTTAAGGGCCTCGATAGTATTAATAAGGAACTCCTTACTAATTGTCATGGCTGATGAGGACTTACTGCTGCCTAATGAGAAAGTGTCCCGGTCCTTACAGGACTCACAAACCAAACCCTTCTTCACACTCTTTGTCTTCTGTGGCACACAAGTTCGATGAAACACAGCCCCGCAGTTACTGACACAATTCACTTCAGCAACACGCACGGTATTATAGACACTGCTGTTACCCGGCATGATTTTAATAAAAAAAATCCTCAGGATATAAAAATTAGTGTCGGAACACGGTCAACCTGCACGTGGCACTCTGAACATTCCGCTAGGAGCTAGAGCGATAGGTCCGACCGGCTCGGCTGACTGATCGCTAAGAATCAATAAGACATAACGAGACAGTTAATAATAATGAATAAGAAACAATATGATAAATATTCATAACTAAGAATGGATAAGAAGTTCATGAAGAACTAGGAGTACATTTTCATGACTATAAATTAATATGAAACATTAAAATAAATAGTTATTACCACTTGGATCCTAAATCTAAAAATTTATAATCTCCAATAAAAAAGCGTAAGAAGCAAGTTAATAGGCAAGAAAATGTAAATGAATATTCAATAAATTAGGAACAGGGCAGGAATAAATAAACGATTCCAGATGAGTTGGTCTATCTGCCATTGTGAAGTAGCAATCAAATACGCTTCCGTGAGATATCTTTCCATTGTGACTACTAGAATGTCACAAAATTCTAGTAGTGCTTTCATAATCTCCTGTTTTGTAGAAGGCATTTAATTTTAGTGCATTTATGTAATAAGTTTGTATATTTGTATAGTTAAAAATACAGTATAATAAATAATTTGTTATATTCATAAAATATTTAGCCAGATTATTTTGTTAAGTAAATTTTTAAGACATTCTAAACTATTTCTTAATATAAATATACAACTCTACTTGTTCATACAAAAACATTTTACAGTTACTGGTATTTTTTTTTATAACTACAAGCATTATATATGTGAAAGGATTGCATGTATAAAATGTACACTCTAACTTTCTCATAAGTCGATTTTATTCAAACAAATTCCTATTTATCTGTCAATGGTATAAAAATAAAGAAATGTCTGTTAAATGTCTTTATCCCTAAAAAAACGATGGGGTAATGTTTTTTTTTTTTAAATCTTCGTAAATCATAATGCCATTTTTGTAAAAAGTACTCAAAATGAATTAAAAAGTTATTGTGTAAAGGATATCGAACTCAACTAGACGTTAAGAGTCAGAGATACATATTAGAGATTTAGTCTGACACTGTGCCCACTAATAACGTAACTCTTGTTGACCCTTAGGTAAGCAATATACACTGTATATATCCCGCAAGGCAGTCTGACACTGTGCCCACTAATACCGTAACTCTTGTTGACCCTTAGGTAAGCAATATACACTGTATATATCCCGCAAGGCAGTCTGACACTGTGCCCACTAATAACGTAACTCTTGTTGACCCTTAGGTAAGCAATATACACTGTATACATCCCGCATGGCAGTCTGACACTGTGCCCAATAATAACGTAACTCTTGTTGACCCTTAGGTAACAATATACACTGTATATATCCCGCAAGGCAGTCTGACACTGCGCCCACTAATAACGTAACTCTTGTTGACCCTTAGGTAAGCAATATACACTGTATATATCCCGCAAGGCAGTCTGACACTGTGCCCACTAATAACGTAACTCTTGTTGACCCTTAGGTAAGCAATATACACTGTATATATCCCGCAAGGCAGTCTGACACTGTGCCCACTAATAACGTAACTCTTGTTGACCCTTAGGTAAGCAATATACACTGTATATATCCCGCAAGGCAGTCTGACACTGTGCCCACTAATAACGTAACTCTTGTTGACCCTTAGGTAAGCAATATACACTGTATATATCCCGCAAGGCAGTCTGACACTGCGCCCACTAATAACGTAACTCTTGTTGACCCTTAGGTAAGCAATATACACTGTATATATCCCGCAAGGCAGTCTGACACTGTGCCCACTAATAACGTAACTCTTGTTGACCCTTAGGTAAGCAATATACACTGTATATATCCCGCAAGGCAGTCTGACACTGTGCCCACTAATAACGTAACTCTTGTTGACCCTTAGGTAAGCAATATACACTGTATATATCCCGCAAGGCAGTCTGACACTGTGCCCACTAATAACGTAACTCTTGTTGACCCTTAGGTAAGCAATATACACTGTATATATCCCGCAAGGCAGTCTGACACTGTGCCCACTAATAACGTAACTCTTGTTGACCCTTAGGTAAGCAATATACACTGTATATATCCCGCAAGGCAGTCTGACACTGTGCCCACTAATAACGTAACTCTTGTTGACCCTTAGGTAAGCAATATACACTGTATATATCCCGCAAGGCAGTCTGACACTGTGCCCACTAATAACGTAACTCTTGTTGACCCTTAGGTAAGCAATATACACTGTATATATCCCGCAAGGCAGTCTGACACTGTGCCCACTAATAACGTAACTCTTGTTGACCCTTAGGTAAGCAATATACACTGTATATATCCCGCAAGGCAGTCTGACACTGTGCCCACTAATAACGTAACTCTTGTTGACCCTTAGGTAAGCAATATACACTGTATATATCCCGCAAGGCAGTCTGACACTGTGCCCACTAATAACGTAACTCTTGTTGACCCTTAGGTAAGCAATATACACTGTATATATCCCGCAAGGCAGTCTGACACTGTGCCCACTAATAACGTAACTCTTGTTGACCCTTAGGTAAGCAATATACACTGTATATATCCCGCAAGGCAGTCTGACACTGTGCCCACTAATAACGTAACTCTTGTTGACCCTTAGGTAAGCAATATACACTGTATACATCCCGCAAGGCAGTCTGACACTGTGCCCACTAATAACGTAACTCTTGTTGACCCTTAGGTAAGCAATATACACTGTATACATCCCGCAAGGCAGTCTGACACTGTGCCCACTAATAACGTAACTCTTGTTGACCCTTAGGTAAGCAATATACACTGTATACATCCCGCAAGGCAGTCTGACACTGTGCCCACTAATAACGTAACTCTTGTTGACCCTTAGGTAAGCAATATACACTGTATACATCCCGCAAGGCAGTCTGACACTGTGCCCACTAATAACGTAACTCTTGTTGACCCTTAGGTAAGCAATATACACTGTATACATCCCGCAAGGCAGTCTGACACTGTGCCCACTAATAACGTAACTCTTGTTGACCCTTAGGTAAGCAATATACACTGTATACATCCCGCAAGGCAGTCTGACACTGTGCCCACTAATAACGTAACTCTTGTTGACCCTTAGGTAAGCAATATACACTGTATACATCCCGCAAGGCAGTCTGACACTGTGCCCACTAATAACGTAACTCTTGTTGACCCTTAGGTAAGCAATATACACTGTATACATCCCGCAAGGCAGTCTGACACTGTGCCCACTAATAACGTAACTCTTGTTGACCCTTAGGTAAGCAATATACACTGTATACATCCCGCAAGGCAGTCTGACACTGTGCCCACTAATAACGTAACTCTTGTTGACCCTTAGGTAAGCAATATACACTGTATACATCCCGCAAGGCAGTCTGACACTGTGCCCACTAATAACGTAACTCTTGTTGACCCTTAGGTAAGCAATATACACTGTATACATCCCGCAAGGCAGTCTGACACTGTGCCTACTAATAACGTACCTCTTGTTGACCCTTAGGTAAGCAATATACACTGTAGACATCCCGCAAGGCAGTCTGACACTGTGCCCACTAATAACGTAACTCTTGTTGACCCTTAGGTAAGCAATATACACTGTATACATTCCGCATGGCAGCATGACACTGTGCCCACTAATAACGTAACTCTTGTTGACCCTTAGGTAAGCAATATACACTGTATACATTCCGCAAGGCAGTCTGACACTGCGCCCACTAATAACGTAACTCTTGTTGACCCTTAGGTAAGCAATATACACTATAAACATTCTGCATGGTGGTATGACACTGTGGCCACTAATAACGTAACACTTGTTGGCTCTTAGGTAAGCAATATACACTGTATACATTCTGCATGGCAGCGTGACACTGTGCCCACTCATTACGTAACACTTGTTGGCTCTTAGGTAAGCATTGTACACTCTATACATTCTGCATGGTGGTATGACACTGTGGCCACTAACTACGTAACACTTGTTGGCTCTTAGGTAAACAATATACACTGTATACATTCTGCACGGTGGTATGACACTGTGGCCACTAATAACGTAACACTTGTTGGCTCTTAGGTAAGCAATATACACTATATACATTCTGCACGGTGGTATGACACTGTGGCCACTAATAACGTAACACTTGTTGGCTCTTAGGTAAGCAATATACACTGTATACATTCTGCATGGCAGCGTGACACTGTGCCCACTCATTACGTAACACTTGATGGCTCTTAGGTAAGCAATGTACACTGTATACATTCTGCATGGTGGTATGATACTATGGCCACTAATTACGTAAAACTTGTTGGCTCTTAGATAAAAAATATACACTGTAAACATTCCGCATGGCAGTATACACTGTGCCCACTAATTACGTAACACTTGTTGGCTCTTAGGTAAGCAATATACACTGTATACATAACGCATGGCAGTATGACACTGTGCCCACTAATAACGTAACTCTTGTTGACCCTTACGTAAGCAATATACACTGTACACATTCTGCATGGCAGCTTGACACTGTGCTTACTAATTACGTAACACTTGTTGGCTCTTAGGGAAGCAATATACACCGTATACATTCCGCATGATGGTATGACGCTATGGCCACTATTTACGTAACACTTGTTGGCTCTTAGATAAAAAATATACACTGTACACATTCCGCATGGCAGTGTACACTGTGCCCACTAATTACGTAACACTTGTTGGCTCTTAGGTAAGCAATATACACTGTATACATCCCGCATGGCAGTCTGACACTGTGCCCACTCATTACGTAACACTTATTAGCTCTTAGGTAAACAATATACACTGTGCCCACTAATTACGTAACACTTGTTGGCTCTTGGGTAAACAATATACACTGTATACATCCCGCAAGGCAGTCTGACACTGTGCCCACTAATTACGTAACACTTGTTGGCTCTTAGGTAAGCAATATACACTGTATACATCCCGCATGGCAGTCTGACACTGTGCCCACTAATTACGTAACACTTGTTGGCTCTTAGGTAAACAATATTTACTGTATACATTCTGCACGGTGGTATGACACTGTGGCCACTTATAACGTAACACTTGTTGGCTCTTAGGTAAGGAATATACACCGTATTTATTCCGCATGGCAGCATGACACTGTGCCCACTAATTAATTACGTAACACTTGTTGGCTCTTAGGTAAACAATATACACTATATACATTCTGCACGGTGGTATGACACTGTGGCCACTAATTACGTAACACTTGTTGGCTCTTAGGTAAGGAATATACACTGTATACATTCTGCACGGTGGTATGACACTGTGGCCACTAATTACGTAACACTTGTTGGCTCTTAGGTAAACAATATACACTGTATACATCCCGCATGGCAGTCTGACACTGTGCCCACTAATAACGTAACACTTGTTGGCTCTTAGGTAAACAATATACACTATATACATTCTGCACGGTGGTTTGACACTGTGGCCACTAATTACGTAACACTTGTTAGCTCTTAGGTAAGGAATATACACCGTATACAATCCGCATGGCAGCGTGACACTGTGCCTACTATTAATGTAACTCTTGTTGACCCTTATGTAAACAATATACACTATAAACATTCTGCATGGTAGTATGACACTGTGCCCACTAATTACGTAACACTTGTTGGCTCTTAGGTAAACAATATACACTATATACATTCTGCACGGTGGTATGACACTGTGGCCACTAATTACGTAACACTTGTTGGCTCTTAGGTAAGGAATATACACCGTATACATTCCGCATGGCAGCATGACACTGTGCCCACTAATTACGTAACACTTGTTGGCTCTTAGGTAAACAATATACACTGTATACATTCTGCATAGCAGCATGACACTGTGCCCACTAATTACGTAACACTTGTTGGCTCTTAGGTAAACAATATACACTGGATACATTCTGCATAGCAGCGTGACACTGTGCCCACTCATTACATAACCCTTGTTGACTCTTAGGTAAGCAATATACACTGTATACATTCCGCATGGCAGCATGACACTGTGCCCACTAATTACGTGACACTTGTTGGCTCTTAGGTAAACAATATACACTATATACATTCTGCACGGTGGTATGACACTGGGGCCACTAATTACGTAACACTTGTTGGCTCTTAGGTAAGGAATATACACCGTATACATTCCGCATGGCATCATGACACTGTGCCCACTAATTACGTAACACTTGTTGGTTCTTAGGTAAGCAATATACATTGTATACATTCGGCACGGTGGTATGACACTGTAGCCACTAATTACGTAACACTTGTTGGCTCCTAGGTAAACAATATACACTGTATACATTCTGCATAGCAGCGTGACACT
This sequence comes from Stictocephala bisonia, assembly GCA_035578905.1. Taxonomy (NCBI): domain Eukaryota; kingdom Metazoa; phylum Arthropoda; class Insecta; order Hemiptera; family Membracidae; genus Stictocephala; species Stictocephala bisonia. Next base: position 959,576 of record JAQJVL010000358.1, read on the forward strand.
GTGCCCACTCATTACATAACCCTTGTTGACTCTTAGGTAAGCAATATACACTGTATACATTCCGCATGGCAGCATGACACTGTGCCCACTAATTACGTAACACTTGTTGAGTTATTTTATTTATCAAAATAAAATAACTGCAAAATATCAATCACTAACACGAATAATAATGGTCCAATTGCAAAATTCTTGCTATATTTGTGACTAGGACCATATAGCAACCCATACAACGCTATAGTTACAAATACAGCATTTTTTTGTTTTTCCTCATTTATATGGAAATTGATTTCGGCAAAAATCGTTCATGATATTTTTTTTAGATATTTATTTGTTGATGAAAAATATTACTGCGAAATATTTTGCAAGGCCCCTGTTCTATACAAATACCAAATATTGATGCGAAGTTTTTTCTTCAAGTTTAAAATATTTTGTTAGGTGTACCTGAAGAGTCAGGAACATGTTAGTTACGTAGTTATGGCCATACAGCTAGCAATATTTTGTTAGGTGTACCTGAAGAGTCAGAAATATGTTTGTTACGTAGTAATGGCCACACAGCTGGCAATATTTTGCTAGGTGTACCTGAAGAGTCAGGAACATGTTAGTTACGTAGTTATGGCCATACAGCTAGCAATATTTTGTTAGGTGTACCTGAAGAGTCAGGAACATGTTAGTTACATAGTTATGCTCATATAGCCGGCAATATTTTGTTAGGTGTACCTGAAGTGTCAGGAACATGTTTGTTACGTAGTTATGGCCATACAGCTAGCAATATTTTGTTAGGTGTACCTGAAGTGTCAGGAACATGTTTGTTACGTAGTTATGGCCATACAGCTGGCAATATTTTGTTAGGTGTACCTGAAGTGTCAGGAACATGTTTGTTACGTAGTTATGGCCATACAGCTAGCAATATTTTCTTAGGTGTACCTGAAGTGTCAGGAACATGTTTGTTATGTAGTTATGGCCATACAGCTAGCAATATTTTGTTAGGTGTACCTGAAGAGTCAGGAACATGTTTGTTACGTAGTTATGGCCATACAGCTGACAATATTTTGTTAGGTGTACCTGAAGATTCAGGAACTTTTTGTTTGTGTTAG
>JAQJVL010000359.1:0-40676 GCA_035578905.1 Stictocephala bisonia
TTTCGTTCGTTCATTACAATTGCTGCAGAGCGTGTTGTGTCATATGTAATTTTAGGCGCTCCGTTACACGTGCTGTCTGTTATCAGTTACTAAACATGTTTCTCCAATAAAACCAAGTTATTTATGACTTATGTTTTATCTGACTTGATATTTGCCACATTAGGCGGACAACCAAGTTGTACTATACTTTTGCAACTTTAACTGATTTGGAATATTTATGAAAGAAAAGATGTTTAAATAGTTTTAGAACTAAGCTTCCTAACTCTGTTAACAAATCCTTGGCACTCCACAACAAACAACAATTGCACTTCACCGCAATTAAAACTGTTATAATTACAGCAAATAAATTACTTGTTCAGGTCGTTTTCAATGATTGGATTAAAAAAAAATTATTCACATAACTTTTGTAAAACAGCAGTCATTCAGAAGTAGAAACCCCCTTATCCTCTGTGTCATAAGGGGCCATCTTTAAATTACGTAACGCATTTAGGGGCGGAGGAGGGTTTTTGATAGTACAGTACAACCTTGATAGCACGAACCTCGATAGCACAAAAACCTAGATTACCACAAATTAAAAAAATCCCTTGAATTGCCCATAACATTCAATGTAAAAAGTACCTTTATAAACACGAATATTTGAATATAACTACCTCGATAAGATGAATTTTATTCCACTTTCCAAGACCAATAGAAACCTCTATAACACGAAATTTCAACAGCCAAAAACCTCTATAACATGAATCTGACCTTTATAAGACGAATTCCCACGGTGGAACCTCAATAAGACGTATTTATATTTCCAATTCATTCATGTCAAACAATGAAACTAACTTCCGTCTGTCGCGCCACTGCAGTGGCATGAGACTGTACTGTCAGTTCCGATTGACTTCAGTTTAAGCCTCTCTTTGTACGTAGTGTTGTGTCAGTAATTAGTGAATATGGCGGCATGTCCAATGTGTATTATTTAGTACAGTGTAGTACAATACTACAGTACAATTTCGTATGTTACTCTTGTTTATGTTTACTAAATTACTACCAAGTACTGTATTTTAAAAATGTTGATTAGGTTATGTAATTTACTAAGTCATACTCATTTGGCCGTTTACTTTTTATTGTGCTGGCTATTTATATTCCTATGTATTAATTGTATCTGTCATTAATTTGTAAATTACAATGTACATACGATGTATGTATTTTACGTATGTTTTATTTGGAATTACATTTCAACCCGTCGCCGTATAAAATGCTAACCTCTATAACACGAATGTCACTCATTTGAACCTCGCTAACACGAACCTCGTTATCGCGAATACCTCGATAAGACGAATATTTTTCAATTCCCTTGAGATTCGTGTATCAAGGTTCCACTGTATTATACTCCGTTATGTGGGAGGGTAGGGGTTTCTACGCAGCATTACGTAACATTAAACCTCTTAACTATTCATTTCAGTTCATTCATTCACAAAATTTGATCGTTTTTCCCAAAAGATTTTTTACAAAATTTTAAATTTATATGTTCTCCTTTCCCATTAGAAAAACAAGCGAACAAAATCAAAACAATGACTATCATAAATCATAATATGCATGAAAATGGACAACATAAATTGGAGGGGTGTGTTGTTGAAAGCGTTACGTAATTTGAGAGGGGGTTAGTATTTCCGTTAAAAGTCAGTTACAAGGGAGGAAGGGGGGAAGCTGAAAAGCTTGATTTTAGCGCTACATAATTTCAGAATGCCTCTAAATCATATCAAGACTCATAAAAGACTGCTAAAAAGTTATGAGCAGTCATGGGGGCAGAGTGTAGTTTTCTCCTAGCATTAATCTTGGGTGCACTCAATGTTATCCAATGTTTAGCCCCTAATTTTCCTTGATGACATATGTCAAACATGGTAACGAACTACTCGATCGTATCGTTACTAGGTGGATGAAACATGGTGAAGCATGTCATTTGTGAAACAAAAATTCAGTCTATGGAATAAGGGGCTCACCCATTCCAAAAAAACCAAGAAAATTCTCCAAACTCTGTCAGCGAGAAAGATTATGGCAAACTGTTTTTTGGATGCTAAGGGTGTGATTCTGGTTTGATTTCCTGAACGAGATCAACAAATCAACGCGGAGAGAGGTATTATGAAACAATGCAAAGCTCACGAGCGATACAAAACAAGCATAGGGAAAAAATGAGCCTCAAAGATTTTTGTTTTTCCCATGACATGCACGTCCACCCATACAGCCAATCGTACAAAGACAAGTCAGTGGGTTAAGAGCTCAGCCGGCAGATTTTCTGCAAGAGCTGGAATCGAAAACCTTGTGTCACGTGATGATAAAATGTCTCAATTTGAAAGGAGGATACGTTGAAAAATAGCTTAAAAAGTGTACTTTTCTAAATGTATATAATAAAATGTCCTATTTCAGGTTGTTAATTTTTTATTTCAAAACGTCTGTTCATTCCTGGATAGCCCCTCGTAGTATTGTAAGATCACTTACTACATGTCTTGGTATTTAGAATACGTATCTTAGCTATTAAATGTCAATTCCCTTGTTTTCGTCTATAGTTTAAAAACATCGGCTACAACTTTAGCAATTATAGTACTTTGGAACTCTATTGCCTGTCGTAACAGGTTTTTTAATGGGTTTCTGAAGAGGTGACTTTTACTCTGATAGTGTCAGTCAACAGAAAAATACTGCACTAGTGTTAATAATATCAAGATATCTATCTACATTTATGTATATATGTTATATATACATATAAATATATATAAATATATATATAATTAATAATATTCTATTTTTCTATTGTTATATTCTGTTGTTATTTTAATGTTTAAATACATATAATAGAAATATGTTGTCATATTACAGTAACTATTGTATATTGCAATACCGTTGGATACTTTTATGGTACATAGAACATGTCATACTTGACACGAGGAATATTTTTTGTGTGTTATGACTGTAACAATAACTATCTACATGCTATCCAAATCTGAAAATAAGATAAATTAAGTATCAATCGAAAATATTACTTACAGTATATAGAAAATGAATAAATACAAGTACCTTAATATTTGAATGTACATATTTAGATAATCTTACAGAACTCACAGTATGATAATATACGAAATTGATTGTTTGAATATGCAATTATATTCAGAATTATTTAGATAGTGAAGGAATATCTGTTCCTGCAATTCATCTTAAGTAACATTTGTTTAGAAAAATCCAATATCAACATCCTGTTTGATTGTTGTTTACAGACGGATCACGACCCACGTAACGCCAGCATATATCGCCACCAGGCCCTCTGCCACACACAGCACCAGGATCTAGGCGAGATGGTTTGGGAGGCAAAGGATGTGTGGTCAGGGTTATGTTGACTAGACTGATAGAGAATGATGTATCCATGTGCCACCAGTATTGGCCGGAAGAGGGATCAACTTTACCACATCTATGAGGTAACCTAATTGGCTCTTGAAATGATAGTTAAAACTACAAATGTTCCATGAAAGCTTTCAGTTAAATACAAGCCACAATGTACCAAATATTTTATAAGCAAAAAGAATCTGTAAAACTTTTTCAAATTTAACTTTGCCGAAATAGGTTTATTTTATTATTTCAAATATAAAAAGTCATCAATGATGAAATTGTCTTTCATGTTTCTTTAACAAAAACATTAGAATGTTGAGATTTTAAATTTTAATCTTGTTTAATGAAGTACTATGAATTTTCATTTTTGAAGCCATCCACTGAAAATCCTGATCTTCATTTGTAGTATTGTTGCAAATTAAATTTACTTAATTTAAGTAAAACAATTCAGTAACAATGTAAAAAAACATGTTGAATTATACTAAAGTATTGTAAGTAATCTTTCAACCTCTGACTTAAATGAATACTTTTAAAACCCTTTGGCATGTTTTTATCTTCATTGAACATCATGTCCTACTTTAACGGAAAAATAATGAGGGACAGTTGGTGTTCCAATGGAGAAAGATTCTAAGACACAATGTGGGCTGAGGTTGCGATGCTAAAATTGTGCATTTCCACTCCAGCAGTCGGTTGGGACATTATTTAATGTCAAACTTAATAGAGACACTTCTTTGGTGGAGTAAATGTAACAGAGGGTGCCCTCCCTTAAACTAACAGCGTCCATCTAGGTTGGAAGATTTAGTGCTTCTCTATAGTTTCACAGAAAAAAATATCCTTTCACAAATACTTTACTGATTGTAAAAGGGAGACGACACGATTGTTTTCTTTTTTATTCTAGCTTTATTATTTATTTAATCGATTTTTGTTTAAGTGTAGGACGTGTAACTAAATCTAATATCTATATAGCCGCATGTTTAAACACACTGACTCACTCACTCCACTCACGTATGAACAAATTCTAACCCACTTCCAATGAGCTAGAAACTTGAAATTGTGGCACACTTGTAGTTTTGCGGAGCAACCGAACGGGAAAATTCTCGATAATTTAAATTTTTTAATTTTTAACCCTAAAAAATCAAAATGGCGACGGAATTTTGAATTGTGTGGCAGAGTTTACTAACGCTTAATTGAGGCAAACGTGGTTGTAGAACAAATCTGACACCAACTCCAATTTGGTAATTACATTTCCTACAATTTTGGTCATGATAACATTGTTTTTGTATATTTGATAATAACTGCGCAAAAAATCGTTTATTATTCACATATTTCGTTCAAAAAATGTTAATTATTGTTTTGTTTTTCTTTCGTATTTACTGCATTATAACGATTAATTTAAGAACATTAAAACCCCTACACACTACTTAATTTTAACTAATTTGTTATCAAAACTACTATTAAATTCGATTTTGCACTGTCCAATGACCTATGAAAAAATCCAAAATGTCTGAGAACGTGAAAACGTTTATCTTTTTGCGAGTTGAGGTTTTTGTTAATGAAACTTTTAATTTTTTAGTTACTTAAAACCAAATGATATATTCAAATTGACAATAAAATTGTGGCACAAAAGTGTCGCTGTATGTTTTTTTGCTATAGTAACAAATAGTTTTCCATCAGAAGAAAAACGTCGGGTTAAACTTGAGTTCTTTTCGAAAACACGTGATTTTTTTTGGAATAGTTACTCCCCATTTAAGAAGATAAAGGAGCTAAAACCTTAAAACACCTACAACGTTATTTTGTATAAGGACTTTACTATCAAACTGCTATAAACTTTTTGATTTTTCACTTTTATAACCTAAAAAAAATTCAAAATGGCTTACGTGAATTGCTGTAACTGTTTGCAGACTTGAAGTTTTGTTTTACTGAAGATGTAACATTTAGTTTAGATAGCATCTATTGAAATTGTATCTACCTAAAAATTATTTGCTGTATACAAAAATTAATGTACAAACAAAAAACTATGTACCAACAAAAGAGTACATACTATAGTTTCCTCACTTTTCCCTCGCAAAAGTCAGTAAAGTTAGTTTTGTCGAAAACAAGTGATTTTTTTTGTAGGAGATCATCCTATTTAATCATGATTTACAAGAAGCCAAAACCATACAACCTTACATACTAATTACCGCTCACAATTCCTGTTACTAAAATGCTATACAATCTGTATTTTGCACCTTTCCCTTACCAAAAAAAATTCATAATGGCTGACCGAAAATACCTTACCATTTTGCACAGTTGGAGATTGTTGTTTAACAGCAATCTGTAATAATTAGTTGAATAACACCTAATGAAATATTCCAAACTAATAATTCAAATTCCTTTTTTTTGTTACGAAAATGTGTCAAACTGTTTGTGGTATATTCAAATCGTTTCCCTCACAAAAAGTTTATAAATTTGAATTTGTGCCCTCCGTTATCAACTTAGCTAGTTACAATAAAAAACTAAAGGTTATATCTTAATGATCATCTTTAGATAGAAACCCCCCCCCCCTCAGATAATATTGGAAGCCGTCCTGTGATCACGGATAATCACCCGTTATCATCTAAAATGGCGGACGGGAGATTTTTGAATTGCGACCCGTAGACTTCAATTTGTAATTAAATTCCTACAATTTTGTTTAAGAATAATTTTTTGGTATTTCTGAAATTTAACTATGCAAAAATCATCAAATTTCACTATTTCGTTTAAAAATACTATTTTGTTAGGTTTATTTCGTATTTTATTGCTGTATTACGATAATTTAAACCCTAAAATAATCAGTACACACCATTTACCTTTACAAACTTTGTTACTAAAACTGCTATAAAATTTGATTTGTAACTTTTCATAACTAGAAAAAACAAAATGGTTGATTTGAAAACCCGACCTGTTTTTGCAGAGTTAAAGTTTTTTATACCGAAACCTGTAATATTTTAGTTTTGGACAACATCAATAGAATATTTAAATTATGACTTAAATGCTTTTATCTATATATTTCCACACAAAAGTAGGTAAAGTTGAGTTTTGTCAAAAATATGTTACTTCATTTATTCACTTACGTAATTCAAATTGTGTACAAACTGTACGGACATTTAAACTATGTATAAAAACAGTTTGTATTACATTTTTTGTTGTCTAAATCCAATCATAGTTTTGCGCTGTATTTCGGACAATTGTTTGTTTGTTTAGGCACCCTCCAGCGGCTGCGATATCAACGTTTTTAGAACAGTTGGTAACCGGGCCTTTTGTTGATTGAAATGAAGTCGAAGGAGCGTCGATAGGAACGTTTTAGAACGGTTGGTAGAACGTTCCTTCAGACGATTGAAAACAAGTTCCACCGAGGTTTATATAAGGAATGAACGCTGCATTTCATGCCTCAGTCCTGCTGAACACCTAACGGTCTCTACACGCTTGAAATTACCTCAGTACTGAACTGTCGAATTGTTTTGGCTTTCTGCCCTATTGAAACTGAATCGTTTTTCACTGCATTTGCGAGACGAATCTTCTACATTGCTATTTTCACATAAACCTCTAGTTTTATTTCTCCGCTCGTTTCTTTCTTTCAATTTAATACGTTTTTTATTGTGATTACTAATCAATCACGAATTTCGTTTGATTGTTTTCGAGAACTTCATCAGACTATTTTTGTTTCCAAATTCTCTTCTCCAATTACTTTAATTATAATTTTACTTTTTAGACATCTCTACGAATGGCTTCTCATCAACAGAATTTTTTTTGTGTTGCCGAGGGGCATATCATCAGGGCACAATGAACTCTTCACTATGGAGTAAAAATGCTCAGTGTGGGCCTAATTCTGCTTGTGCCCTTGCATGGAAGAGTCCTTGATGGACATTTTACGACAACTGCAATTGATGCAATCCTTATGAGTGTGATCGCATTTACAAAACACTGCGTAGTGAGAATTGTTCTGTTATGGGCGGTACTTTGTTTCCAGAAGAATTACCATCAGTCATTCAGTTTTGAATCAGTCAGTTTCTCTGTTACAACTAAGAGCACATTACGATGCACTTAATCCCCTAAACGAAAGATGATTGGCATGACACTGTTTCGTCACTTACCTGAAAAATTACAAGACATATTGGATGCAAATCAAAAAGATATCGGATTCCTTTTCACGGTCAAACAGTTACTGTCTCCTTTTGAGGGTACAATGACTTCTGTATCTTTGATCCACATCCAGTGAATGAAAAGCGGCCATTTTTGATTTGTTCCAATGATGGTAAGTAACCTGCCCGCCTATTTCATGTGTGACAGCTACTTTTCACTGGCCAGTTTGATGTTGTCGAATGCAGGCTCGGATGGAGTTGCAAGACAGTTCACTATAACTCAGCTGACTTTGGAAAAACTGCCACACAAGACCTTAACTATTGTCCCTAAGAACCGCGAATTGATGAACCTCCAAGCCAATTGTATGAACCACTCTGTACATTCTAGATCTAGACTCGCAGCGACTCTTTTTGTCGGAATGTTAATTTAAAATTGATGCCTGTGTAGTGTTATCACCCTAAAAGAAATTCTCCTATGACCAAGGGCCATAATTAACAAAATGCCCGCAGACCTAAAAAATTTAAGCGAGGACGTCCAAAGAGCTTGACAAGTAACACCGACCAGGAACAGCTTACAGATGCAAAAAAAGATACAGTAAAAATAGAACCTCAGATAAATAGAGGTGCTGTAAGACGTTTACACTGACCAGCATCCCTAATCATCCGAAAAGCTGTCCCCGTCGTTACACCGAGCAGATTCCCGAGATCAACCGAGAAGGCTGTCCGACGTTACATAAATACCAAGCAGATCACCGAGATCAACCGAGAAGCTTCCCGACGTTACAACAGCCGAGCAGAATCCCGAGATCCAACCGAGAAGCCTGACCGACGTTACACCAAACAGCATCCCGAGATCAACCGAGAAGCTGTCCAACGTTACACAGAGCACATCCCGAGATCCACCGAGAAGCTGTCCGACGTTACAACCGAGCAGAAACCCGAGATCGACCGAGAAGCTGTTCGAATCGTTATAATCGCTCAGTAGACCTGGAGCTTCCTGCCAGAGAGTAGAGGCTTTTTTGATGAAGAATCCCTCATTTTCCAACTTGAACACGTTCCTGCTCATTCCTTGCTCGAAAGATTGGTGAACAAAGGCCCGATGGCGTACTGTAGAGGCTATCGATTTAAATGGTCATTAATTCACTTTAAACTGCCGTAAAGTATGTCTTAGGGAAGAATGACATTTACAAGTGTTCGACTGTCATGCCTCTGCGTGTTTTGAGGAAAGAAAGACAGAAAAAAGGGTGCTGTGGAGAGGGAGCATATAAATTCTTAATTTACCTCCGTTGACCGCCCCCCACTTTGGTTAAACAAATCGTCATTTCAAGAACGATCCAGGAGCTATACAACGACCTGTTTGCCTTCTGTGCAACCACCAAAAATAAGTATCGAGGTGTCTGGTGGGTACCGTCATCCTAGTGGACTCTCATTTCTTCAAAATCGAAGGAAGAATGTACCACCAAGTTTACAATCTGACGCCGCTGGTCAACGGTTCGCAGCCCTGGGGTGGACTTTAGTTTGTCAACCGTGCCGCCCGTCTTTACATCGAGCGATGGTGAGGAGCGCAAGAATATTGCCAATGGGTAGATTCTCTCATTGCCACAATTGATTGAATCTTATCATTCTTAACTCACTACTTCAAATCCTTCATTAATGATTTTCGCCGTTTGAGAAATGAGCCATCTATCACGCACCATTTAGCAGTTTGAAAATTACAAATAGATCCCCGTCGTAAGTTGGCCGAACCCGAAAATGTACTTTACCAAGGCATAGGCAAGGGGGGCCTGCCTAAAATAAAACTCCCCAACAGTTTAGCTATTGTTAATACTAGGCAGTTAGGCAAGGGGGCCTGCCTAATATAAAACTCCCCAACAACTTAGCTATTGTAAATATAGGCAGTAGGCAAGGGGCTCCTGCCTAAAATAAACTCCCCCCAACATTTTAGCTGTTGTAAAAACTAGGCTTAGGCCAGGGCCGCCTAAAAATAAAACTCTCCAACATTTTAGCTATTGTAAATATGGTCCTCTAAACTTTTGCCGGCCTCCCCGTGGCGAGACTGGATATTCCCATTCAATTCACTGCACGAATTGTTAACTAACAGGGGCAAACACACATACTATTAATAGTTTTAAATACCCTTTCAAACAATACTTTTTGAGGATTTAAATATTTTTTTTAATGGTCTCTACGTTTGCCGGCCTCCACCCATAGCGAGACTGGGATGGACCATGCTTCAGTTGATCGAATGGTTAAGTACAGGCAACTGAAATCAATTAATAAATTTAGTTTTTAAACAGCTTACTTTTAAATCACTTTTTTTTTTCCGTTTTTTTTTTTTTTTTTTTTTTTTTTTTTTTTTTATTATTAATAATACACTACAATTTTTTTACTATCCTTTTTCCCGTATAAAAACCATGATTTTTTAAATATCATTTTTGTATACAATGTAATAGAAACCAATTATTTTTTTTAAAAATAAACATTTGACCCTTTAATAAATAACATTTTAACGGAAAATATTATCACCGTGTGAACTGATTTTTATCAAGTTTACAACAGCTATAATAATCAGTTCACAGTACCACTGTCCGTGTATGGGAGGGGTGGGCGGTTGGGTCAGTACCGACAGTAGCGGTGTATGGGTGGGCGGGTGGTCAGTATCAACTGTACGTGTATGTTGGCGGGTGGGTCAGTACCACTGTACGTGTATGGTGGGCGGGTGGTCAGTACCACTGTACGAGGGTACCAATACCGGACTCTGGAAGCTTTAAAGACAATAGACAATTTCAGGCCAATTTTTATATTCAACGAATTTGGCCTGAACCCCAAGGGGGTTTGGGGGCGAAGCCCCCAACGAGCAAAGCGAGTTGATACAAATAAAATTGGACATTGAAAATAATTAGGAATGAAAAATGCAGTCAAGAACTTAAAATTAAATATTGTTTGATCATTTCTAAGCCTATTATATTGCTTAATATTTTAAATATATAAAATAAAGACCACAATTAGCATTCTTTTTAATGTTTATATTAAGAGTCGATTTCGGTCGCGTAACCACCTCAGTTGTACAGTAAGGTTATAAAAATACTTAATATGTAGAATAATTAATTCACTGGTACTGAACATATTCAAATAAAAGATGTAACGGATAAGTTTTAATCTTGTTTATAATTTGTATCTTCATGATAGAATCGAACATAATATATTTGAGTAAAAAATTTTATTTGGCCGTTGAGTAAAATTGAAGGAATTATTCTTTTAGTGTTTTTTTGTATATGTAAAATTTTTTCAATACATCTAGTTTTTACTTTTAGGTCTAAAATGGAATAATTTCTAAATTTTCTTCTATGAACGGAATATTATGGTTTGCTTGAATTAAATGTTCAGCAAACGTTAATAAATTTTGAACTTTGTCTGTTTCTATATGCTCTTTAAATCTTTTACCTAAAACTTCTTCCTGTTTGGCCAATGTAATATTTAGGACAAGTTGAATGTATAATTTTATATATTCCTGAATTATTGTATATGTTTCCATTATACTTTGTAGAATAATTATGTTGTAGATATTTTTGATGCTGTTCTTTGTTCTATATGTAATTTTATACTCCTTGTGTTTGGAAAATATATATATAAAGATTTTTTAATATCTCCATTATAATTCATATGAATATAGTTATTTTTTTTATTTTTTGAATTAAGAGTTTTTTGTGTTATTAATTAATTTAACTTATTAAATTTGGGTGATATCCATTATCGACAGCAATTTGTTTGATAATGTTGAGTTCTTCTTGATAATATTCTTCTGTAAGAGGTGTATTCAGTAGTCTATGAATCATACTGTGGAGGCTGCTAATTTGTATGATGTTGGATTAGCACCAACAAATCAATAATTTACAATACATCCACAGTATGAATCAGACATCTCTTACAGAAGAATATTATCAAGAAGAACTAAACATTATCAAACAAATTGCTGTCGATAATGGATATCCCCCAAATTTAATAAGTAAATTAATTAATAACACAAAAAACTCTTAATTCAAAAAATAAAAAAAATAACTTATATTCATAGGAATTATAATGGAGATATTAACAAATCTTTATATAATATATTTTCCTAACAATGATATAAAATTACATATAGAATAAAGAACAGATCAAAAATATACTACATAATATAGTTTTTTCTACAAAATATAATGAAAACATATACAATAATTCAGGAATATATAAAATTACATGTACAACTTGTCCTAAATATTACATTGGCCAAACAGGAAGAAGTTTCAATAAAATATTTAAAGAACATATACAAAAAACAAACTTCGAATTTATCAACGTTTGCTGAACATTTAATTCAAGAAAACCATAATTGTATTTCTTCAATAGAGGAAAATTCTGAAATTATCCATATTGGACCTAAAAGCAAAAAACTAGATGCTATTGAAAGTTTTACTCATACAAAAACACAAAAGAAAATCCCGTCATTATTACTCAACGACCAAATAAAATTTCACTCAAATATTATGTTCGATTCTATCATGTAGATGCAAAATTATAAAGTTTTAACAAGATCTAGAACTTATCCATCTACATTTTTATTTAAATTTGTTATAGTATCCGCTGGATTAATTATTCTAAATTAAGTATTATTATAACCTTACTGTACAACTGAAGGTGGTCTTACAAGACCGAAATCGATCTTAACCCCTTTAATGCCAGTGATTGATATAGCGATCGTCAGCAATATTTGCGAAAATTTCCTACAATCGATATAGCAATCGTAAATTACGTAACCGACGATCGATATAGAAATTGTTTCGTTTTAATTTATTTTATAGGCATTTAATGTATATAAAATCTCACAAGACTTATTGTACACTTGTCTAAAGGCTACATTGGAACATAAATATACCTCTTTTTATCCTCTTCTGGATTTCAATTTACAACTTCAATAATTGAAGACCTTTCCAGCGAGTGGCTTAGGCAGGAGTCCCAATCTCATCGACCCAAACCCGGACATGGGAGGGGGTGACAATCTTGGTGCTAATCCTCATTTGGCCTAGAATCTCTTCCTAGGATTTTGCTAAGGAACTGCAGTATTTACAGCAAGCAAAGTACCAGTATTTTGAGGTAGGAGAAAGAGAACAAAAAACAATTTGTAAAGCATGTAAGAAAGGTGTCCATCCGACATGATTTGGTGACCACAGGTGTTAGAACATTATACCATAAAATTGTATATAGTAACATTGTAAATATATAACACAATATATATTATTAGTAATTAGGTAAACATTCCTCTGTTTTTAAGTTTTTATTGGACTTTGAAAGTTTTTATGAACTCAGATCGAATATATGGATGATTTTATGAAGAAAGTGATTTTTCGAAGTGTAAATAATATAATATATCTGGGAAATATAACATAACTTCTGTATTTATCAAGGTATGTACTTAAAATTTTTGTGTATGTACTAAAAATTAACTATATTATAATATAAAATACTATTATTGTGGTGGTTATGAATTTTAAGCTATGTTATTATAGACAAACTAAAAAATTTTTGTAAAAAAGTAGGTATATAAATTTATATTTTGTAGAAATTTTTTTATTGTAAAAACTAAAAACAGTTTTATTTTTGTCAATAATGAACTAAATATATACAAAACAAGACCAATTTCATTACTCTATGATGATAAATTACAAACTTATGAATTTTTATACAAACTCTGTATTTTCTACAAAATAGCCCTGGCATTTTTTCATGTCAACAGGATACTGGCTTAGTATTTTTTGCTACAAAATAAAAAAAATCATGCTGGCATTAAAGGGTTAGTAAATATAAAAAAAAAGATCGCTAAGTGTTGTCTTGTTATATATACACAGAAAATTAATAATTAGACAGTACAAATTAGGACATATAAAATTAATTCTCATAGTGAAGGTTTAAGGTATAATTATTTAACTGTCCAGATATAACCACTTTTTAATTAAGTATTAAATGGCCATTGGAGGATGAATCTTCAAAAGCAAATGTATTTTCACTATTCAGTGCGCCAATTGTAACAAAAAATTAATCAAAACTTTCCCTATTTATAACAAACTCTGGGCAACTATTATGATTGGGAAACTTTTCTGAAACATATTGGTTTTAAAACGTGTAAATAGTTTTTAGAGATTAAGTTTATTTACATTGCAATAAAACTTAACTGACATAATACTCAAGGGTAATTAATAGCAATCGTAGGCATCGGGGGATGCAATTTTACCACAACCACATCACCATTTTTATTAATTTACTGTCCACTAGATGACATATTTGTAAATGTGGCGGAAAACAGACAACAATTATCTTTATTTTAGGTACATTGGTGAGTGAACACTTCTGGTGTGATGACTATCTTGTACGGAGTTTCTACCTCAAGAACTTAAAGACAACAGAAACAAGGACTGTAACACAGTTCCACTTCATGTCCTGGCCTGAAGGTGGCGTGCCTGTCCTCCACTAAGGCACTGCTGGAGTTCCGCAGGTTAGTTATGCTACAAGACTGCCTACATAATATGAAGCATAATCTCTTTTGAATAATTCCAATAGGTTTCAAATCATAAGTTTGATATCCCGTTACTGGAAACAACAAAAGAGAATATCACATAATCAGGATGTTTGAATAACAAAAAAGGTTATTACAAGGTCAAATATTTTTATAGCAAAAAATGGGTCATAACACACTCAGGCTGTTATATAGAATAAAGAGGTTATCACACGCAGGATTTTTATGCAGCAAAAAGATGTTAGCACATCCTTAGGATATTTATGTAGCAAAAAGAGGTTATTATATGCTTACAATGTTTATATTTAATTGGGCCCGGGTAGAAAACTACCTGCGTGCTATATTTAACACATGTAGGGGTTCCAGCGGCAGAGGGGAATCTTTCCACTGCTGAGCTGTCTTGCTTCATAAGCGTTACTAACTTCCACCATCAAGTGTTTAATTTCCGCAACAGTGTTGTCATATAATATTGAAACTTAGTCAACATTGTTATTTTTAATTTGATACAATCCACATGTTTTTTGTTTGAGATTAATGTTGTAGTTTTAAAATAGTTACTTCCATTTTATTATGTACAATAAAATCTTTATTAAGTGTTAAAAGTGATTTATCACTATTACCAAGTATTTAGTTGAAAAGAAATAACTGTAACGAACTGTATGAGTTTGTTTAATCCTATTTATTGCTTATATTACTATTCATTGTGTATTTGCTATTATAAATTGTTATTTGAATACTAGATTTTAATAATGATTTATTTAAATTCTTTATGAGCTTGACTTGTTGGTGTTAATCAAACCAATGGGCACTGCTGCTTATGACATACATTGGGCAGGGCTTGCTATTGCGCTGTCAGCCCGCTGCCTACCGCTCTGGTTACCATGACACTTTTTCAATATAATTACACAGTGAGGGAAGAGTACTTCTCTGTCTCACATGCACTACATAGTGCATCTCAGTCTCACCAGTGTTGAAAATGTTGTTTTCTATGCAGCCTATGTATAGCAAATAAAAGTTATCACAGAGTCTATTTATATAGCTACTTGAAATGATTCTTTTTTAAATTAAGTTTAAGTAAAAAGTATGGTTATACTCACCCTTCCGATAATTGTCCCACTACAAATATAGGCCTATTGTTTTTACAAAGTAAAATCTAAACTGGTATTACAAGACCAGCAATAAGATGACACAAGAGTATCTTCTTATAGAAGATGCAAAATAAGCCGTAAGGGTTGTACTATTGATCCTATAAGAGCCCCTTATCTCATGAAGTTATGTTATTTGATAAGCTTTCCCACGCAATTTTTTAAATCAGATACCTTTTCAAATCGGTAAATGCTGATTTCCTGTTTATAATTATTTTGGAATTCAATTACATTAATGTTTAAATATGAACATGGTGCTCACTAAACTGCAAATCTATTAATAAATATTCCAATAATTTAATAATTTGTTCCAGGAAAGTTAACAAATCCTTCAGGGGTCGTTCGTGTCCCATTGTGGTTCACTGCAGGTGAGATATTTTATTTAAACAATTATCAACAATCTAAATTAATTTTCGACCTTACAAAAATATTTTGGTATAACCAGTTACTGAGGGCTTCTCAATGTGTATATACAAGTATTTTAAACTTAGCCTATTCAAACTCATTTTCCTTCACAATGAGCTTCAATGGCTGCACACGTTTGAGTGCCAGAGTGAAGATGGTATAGCTACTTTGTAACTAATGTAAACTTTTTGATTTTAATATCCATTTATTTATTACTTCATAAATCACAAGTTACAGTAGTTGTGTTAGTTTAAATGTTTATTCCTACTGCATACAACAAACTGTATAATCAATTATTATGTTATTCTAACTATTAGTCACATATATTTGTAATTAAGTTTATAGCAAGTTTTGCATTGTCCTCTTCTTAAGGTGGTGTAGTCGGTTTTCGGTGAATTAATTATATCCCTATTTTATAATCAAAATTAGGTAATGTACCTTCCCTTTAGACAGGAAAAATACAAAACAAATTTGTTAACCACTATATTAGAACGTGTGGCCTTATGAAGTGGTGAATTTAACTGATTTAAAATCAACTATAAGACAAAACCGTTCAAACTACAAATTTAATTTGTTATAACTACATTTTTTACACATAACCGAAGGGATTAAGATATTTTCAATTTTTATAAAATGTAAAAATATTTTTAATTTTAAAGGTTAAAAAAGGTATGAGCACCCACAGCAAATTTGCTGTAACGGCAAAAGTTTCCAAGTTACCACTTTTGGTTTACTGTCATGTTGGCCGCAGCCTAGACATTCTATTTGAAGATATTTATTGCCATTTAATTCCTTATCGGTTGTTGAAATTATTGTTTATATTCTTTTTAAGCGTTTATCTTTAACTTTTTTTGGTTCGATAATTTTTATCAGCAAGTAGCCCTTCTTTTGGGCCATCAGAATTAATAAGATTATACAAATAATGGTGGGTGAGCACAACCAGATAAAAGATTGAAATTAAAAGCTTCCTTTACAAATCTGTTTAATAGACACATAGTGTAAATAGACCACATTAAAAATTCTCAATCTTTATTTGAAGTTTAATCAAATAGGAAGTTGGGACGCGGTCTAAGAAAAGCGCCCATTAACCTTGTTGGATGACCATCCTATGGTAAATGTGATACCTTATAAGCATATGAAAATTAAGCTCAGATCATATTTTTCAGGAAACTTTGAGAAATTCTTCCTTTGCCCATAAGAGATACATTAACTTAGTATAAAATGTAATATTAAAATTTTGCTTGTAAATTTTGGTTTTATGTTGACTAATTTTGATGTAATTTTTCTAAATTTATTACTGTACCATAAATAGTCAAGCTGCTCGTGTAGAGTACCTGGATAAGTTTGATCCACCAAACAATTCAAACTAATGATTGGTCTACCCATACATTTACTGAATATTTTATTGTTTAGTGATGGGGTGGGCCGAACTGGTACTTACTGTCTCCTGGACATGGTATTGAACCGAATGGCCAAAGGCGCAAAGGAAATAGATATTGCTGCCACTTTGGAACACATCCGAGATCAGCGGGGAGGCAGTGTGGCTACTAAGCAACAGTTCCAGTTTGTATTGGCAGCAGTGGCTGAAGAAGTGCAGGCTGTTCTACGCATCCTGCCTCAACAGAAAGCAGACCCAACCCCAACCACACAACCTTCAACCCAGTAATTTGAGGTACAGTAGTCACTTTCTATGTTTTTAGTCTTAAACCACCGTAGGTTGTTTAAGGAGGAAAATTGAGTAGAATTGTGTAAGCAGATAAGGGAAGGTAATATAAATAATCCTTAAAAAGAAGCTAGAACAAACAGAAAAAAATACTCTTATGACAAATGAGGGTATCTCTTTAATATGAACAATCAATAAAGATATTATATGTCTTTGCTGGTGTGGTGGTTCATGGTCAGCTTTTGGACTACTGAGTCCGGGTTTAAGGTTCGAATCCTCAATTCAGCTGGCAGTGCTTCTTTGTTGAATAAAGCTCAACTCAGGCTCTCAGCCCATCTAAACTGGCAAGTGAGGTAGGCCCTCTAATCGGCAAATGGGGCATTATTCCATAGACCTTATGAGGGGGCTGGAGGAGAAGAATCTTATAATCTTTTCTTGATTAGAAATGAAACTTACTTCAAGTGAGTCATCTTTATTATCTCTATTCATGTTACTTCAAATAATTAAGACATTGTCATTGGCAGATTTAACAGCCTCACTGCTAACAAAATATTTTGTCCTTTAACATATGCTGAAGAATGTTAATGCTCCTTTGATGCGCTATTTTTTAACACTATCTAATTAATAAAAAAAACTTAAAACGAATACAAATCACTAGTTACATAACCTCCTAACACAACTCCTCAACACACACTAAATAATAAACCGGTTATTGGCAGGAATCAGCTGTTATAGTTCAGGTTGCTTAAGCGCATCATTCACACACAACTGAAAATCAACTCAACGTGCAAGCATGTTTCCCGCACTGAACGTGTTAAGGAGGTGGAAGGGATGTTTGCAATCTCGATTTTTATAAAATAAGACTTTTTTCCAACTCCTAGATTTATCGTCTTTAGTATATGTTTCATTAATCTCAGAGAAAAATAATTGTCTTCTATAGTGGGTTAATAAATAAATAAATAAACTTTAATCTTCTTGACACAGTGTACACTGATATTTAATTACTACTGAACACAGAAGAATAAGGAAAAGAGTAGAGGGATAGATTTAAGGTAACTTTATTTTAGTTTAGGCCTGTCGATCTTACTCCTTTTTTTTGTAAAGTTTTGCCTATTTGAACAGTAATCTTCAGCTTGATAATATACTAAAAAAAACTGAAATGTTACTATTATATAAAAATCTAATTGTGTGGGTGTGTGTGTGTGTGTGTGCGCGCGTGCGTGCGTGCATGCGTGTGTGTGTGTGTGTGTGTGTGTGTGTGTGTGTGTGTGTGTGTGTGTGTGTGTGTGTGTGTGTGTGTGTGTGTGTGTGTGTGTGTGTGTGTGTGTGTGTGTGTGTGTGTGTGTGTGTGTGTGTGTGTGTATGTGTGTGTGTGTGTGTGTGTGTGTGTGTTATTCAATCACTACTGAACCCATTCATATGAAATTTTGCATGGACATTCTTAGGGTCTCTGGTTAACACATAGACCTATCTTTATTTTGAAAGTCCATCAGGAAATCACCTTAGGAGTTCTAAGAAGTATCAATGCAACCCCTATGGTAATACCAATTTGACAATTGTTTATGATAGTTTCATTAGTCAACTGTTGGAATAAATAAACAAGTTACATAGTTCTCAAGTAAATACTGGACCAAACCTAACCACAACCATAGTAACTAGAAAAGACGGTAGGTATCACGATGAGGCTGCTTAGTAGACTGTGATGTCACATAGGCGAAATCACCTGGTTTGATTATTCCTCAAAATACTGGTAACTAAATCTACCAATTGCATGGAAGCATTCAGCTAAATAGTAGGTAAGTTATTTACCACTTATCAGCTGGGATTGTAAACTACGGGAATTAGAACAGTATTTTTATGTTTGTTGTTGCCATTTCGCCAATGTGACGTCAAAGAAGATGCACGTGATACATATTCTTTCCTGGAGGTACTGTGACCACAACGCATTTTTGCATTATACAGATGCCAGTAGGTACATGTTTTGTATTATTGAATGCAATTAGCACAATATAAATCAACGTAAACCCCATACGAAGGAAGGGTACTGTGCTAGTTGCATTGTATTGTATTGTTGTATTTCTTTGACACTGTCTATCGCAATGTAAAATTAACAAATGACAATAAAGAGAATTGAATTGAATCTAATTAAAATATAAAACTATATAAAACTAATCAAGAACCAAAATGTGTTATGAGTTTTTTTTTTTAATTATGATTTAAAGCAGTTTCTGCTCTGTTTTCTCCAGAGATGAGGGTTAGTTAAGATCTTGTACCCCAAAGTTTATTTTCTAAAACCGCTCATTACTGTTATAGACTATACAAATATAATTTATATATTTTATATTTAATATTTATTTTTGTAGTTCCGTTCAAAATTGTATCAACTAGTTTCAAATAAATATCACATTAGATTAATAATATTTTTGTACTTTCACTTGTCTGAAGCTATATTTAGAATGTGAGAATTTTAATCCATCCTACTAAATGACAAACAAAGAAACATTTTTAAAATATATATTCTTCATCTCTTAGATAATAAATTCCAATATTGTGCTAGTCAATTTCTAACAATTCTACACTGAACTTCAACTACAGTATACTTTATTCAAAAGAAGATGCATTTTTAACTATTCTTTTATTTTAAGTGACAATAATAATTATAACCATTTGCAATATTTTTCAGAAGTTTACTGAAGGAAGACTATCAAATAAATCTGGACTACTTGCAGGGCTCAATAAGATGAAAATCTACAGTACTTAAGACCTAACGTAATACATACCTTGAAAATTACTCTCCTTTCTTTTATTGACAACTTGTTTTTCCCACTTTGTCATTTAAACTGATATCCAAGGCCTATCAATGTAAAATACTTATATATATATTTATGTTTTTTAATTTATTGCCTGTATTATTAAACTCATGAATATTGCAAAAGACATTAAAATGCATTTTGTTTACTAAAAGATTTAAATATTTTTGTACAAGTATAATATAGTGTTAACTTACATTAATTTTAGTTCTTGTAAAGGTTAAATTATTTCTTAATTGTTGGAAAATTAACAAAACTAACATAAATAATATTATTTTTTTAAATTTCGTTTTTACATTAGAATAATGGATTCCTTGACGGTTTTTTTTTACTAGATAATTATTTAATTGATAAATGTTAATAGAATGAGATATATTTTTATTTAATTATCTAATAATTACTATTCAGTCGTGGTACTTGATTAGTTTTTGTATAATTTTAAGTAAAGTGTGTGTTTTGTAGTGTACATTGTTTTTTTAACATAGTAACATACTTATTGCTAAGTTTTTTACTGTACATTATCATTTTATTTAGCATATTAATAATGTGTACAAATTTATTTTATAGTTGTTTAAAATAGACTCTATGGAGATTAGTTGTAAGTACAAATTTAAATAATCTTCTTTTCGAAATTTCTTTAGTTTAGTTTTTGTAGTTCACTCAGTTGTTATTGTTTTATACATGTGGGAGTCAGTCGAGGCTGTATAAAGGTGGTTACTAGTCAAATGAATGCATTCATGTTGATATTGAGTTATAGAAATCGTATAATTTGTTGTTAATGTAGTTATTTATTCAGATATATATTAATGGATAAGGTTAGGTACATTTAGACTAGTGATTACATACGGAACTATATTATATACAAATAGCTTTATATGTATGCAGGTGATCTTTAATCTTCATCTGAAATGAATATTGTTAGTTTTTATTTTAGTTTGCCATTTTATATGTTCAGTTGAAAATTTGTGTCAGAAAGGTTAGGTTAATGACACTTATCTGCCATCTTTAATTATTTTAATAATGAATATTTTTACAGACCATGGTAAGAATATTTTTAATTCTGTAAACAGGTCAACTGTATTTTAGTTAATTGTATAGTGACTGATAAATTTAATTTACATTAAAAATGTAATGCTCTGTGCAGCTTCTGAGTTAAAAAAAGACAAGATCCAATCCAATATTACTGCATATATGACCATTAAAAATGTCAACACAACAAATTTATGAACTGTAAATTTGAAAGGTCATTGATATTCTAATTAACTGCAACATTTACACAAATTTACTATTCAAATGTATTAATGAATTTTATCAGTATTTTTTATCAATTAATGTACCTAGGTTCTGTGTGTAAATGGTTCGTAAATGTTATGTAAAATATTTCTTTTCATTAATTAAAACATAAAGTTAACCTAACCTAGTCGGTAATGTTACCAATTATAGTCAATTGAGATGTACGAATTTGTTTCTGAGTTGACTTTCTACTGGCGATTGTAAAAATTAAAAGGAAAAGCACAAAATGCCCTGACGCGTTGTTTCATTGGACCAGCCCCCAATGGAACGACATCCAACCCTTACCCTTCTCACAATTCAACCCATCCTTCCGAAGTATAGGCGCATCTCATTTATTCAGATAATTCACCTATGTCAAAGTATATTATATTTTTAATTATATTTGTTTTAGAATAAATTTAAAATATGTTAACAATGAAACCTTTTTTGTAACATAATTAAATCACAGTTTTGGAGTGAAATTCTATGAGTGGGGTCTAGTAAAATTGGAGTATTAAAGAATTATAACGCTCCTATTAGATATTTAATGAGTAGATTGCAATCTGTTCTATAACAATGTGAAACCAAATACTCAATGAATTTCATACTTATCTAGCATTCTTGAACAGGATGTATACAAAATTTTAATAATAAAATATCACTAATTATAAGTGGGAAAGATTTGATGAAGAGGCTTCAACAACCAGCCTCTCGATGTTCTATTTTCGATCCAATTACAAAAAAATCCCTGTTACATTCCTGCTTTGTAACTGAAAATGTTTTTAATCACTAATAATTTTCTTCTTTGTCGTATCTCTTGGTGTAAACATAACCTTGTTTGCTTGATGCTGTTATCTAATGTTAATTAATCAATACCAATTTAAATTATAATTTAACAATTCCAATTTTCATACAAAATAATCAGAAAAAAGTTATGAAATAAATATTTGTTTTTATTTTTTATTGGTCTTGTAATAAATATTATTGTACTTGAGTCATTTTTAGTTGAATTGATTTTGTTCCTAGATTATAAAATGTATGTTTATAGTTCACCTTTTATCCAATTCTTTTATCTTCATTCTTTGCAAGCAATAGGAGATGAAAAATTAACTATATCTTCGTTATATTGACCCAACTTTTGCTAAAATACCTTCTGAATTTAACCTTTAGTTTAAAAAACGTGAGATTACAGTCATAATAAGTATATATGTATTTTTTTAAAGCAATTTTAGAACCAGTCTTAATGCATAGGAATTTAACAGCTATTTTTTTTAAAACTAATTTTGTATTTTGGATAAAATATGGATGTTAAAGATTTTTAAAATGAATGTCTAGGAATAATATTATTTTAACCAACATACTTAACATAACAAAGGAACACAATATAAAAATAATAAAATATCTGGTTTTGGCAATCTTTACTGCCATCTTAACCCTTTGCACTCAGGTGGTACATATAGTGTACCATCGCCATGTTGCTGTACAACTTGTATTTGTTTTGTACACCATCCTTCAACGCTCGGACTGGACAAACACTGTACCTCTTGCCTACTCGTATTTTATTGACACCCATCATGCCCTTAAACTCGTAAACGCCTGATTGCATTGTTATGCTATACTAACCTTTGAGCTGGCATTTAAATAGTTAACTCTCGTAATCTCTGATTCAATGATTTATTTTAGTTAAAACATATTTTTCTGTGTATACTTATGTTTGTAAATAATAGTATTATTATAATTGGATATATATGAAATTATTTATTTTGTAAATCAATCATTTAAACACAAAAATCAATTCTTATGTACAAATAATATGATAATTTTAACATAACTTACATAAAATGATAAGTGATAATCCAAAAAAACAATCTTACTGAATAAACATTTAAAAAATAAGATTGAAGAAAACGTAAACTAGCCTACAAAATATACCCATTTTATGGAACAAAAAGAAACATTATTTTTATAAAAACTATGCATTAAATAAAGTCTTGATTAAACACATAAAATGGCAAGTAATATATAACATAATATCATATTTTTGAAATCATTTTGAAAAGTGAACGTTTCAAAATGATTTCAATGAAAAATTTGCAAGGACTGTTTTATGGCACTTCTTTATCACTGTCATCTATTTCTTGATATAATATTTGTTCATAATGTAATTCGACTTTAATTACATTAAATTATAACATTGAAATTATAACATTGAAATTAAATTATAACATTAATTACACATATTATAACATTGAAACACTTCAGTAATTTAAATAACTTAAAATAAAAGAAGGGTTGTACACTCGACTACCGACCACTTTCATTTTCATTCAGACTGAAGCAACTTTGGACTTCTGGTGGTCTAATGGTTCCTCTCCCTGTTAGTGTTGTTCGTCCCTGATCGAGAGCAGTACTTTTTGAGCTGAAATATTGGTGTTTGTATTTTTTAGAGACCAAACAAATCAACCACTACACTGTTACACCTGCTGTCCATGCAAGTGTAAATGGTTATTAAGAGTGGTACAGCCGTTGTACCAAACAAGTGTTGTGGACGTGTACACAAATTAATTACGACTTCTAGTGGAAAATGGAGATGGTACACCTTTTCTACCTAACCTAGACCAAGAGAAGTTGTAATTTTGTACGAGCACAAAGAGTTAAAATACACAGACTGAAAAAGAGAAAATCTACTTATAAAAATGCATTACTGTAAAAAGGTTTCTCTTCTATCCCATTAAGAGAAAACTGTTTTATTTTTTATTTTCCATTTGCTGTTTCAGTTTTATATTACGAGAAAATAAATAATGTAAATAGAACAGTTTTATTTTATATATTTAAAGTAATTTAACAGTTTATGTTCTAAATTTCTGATTTATTTGAATATTAAAATTTTTTATTTTTTTAATCAATATGCTTTCATTAGTTATAATTGTATGGGAAACAAATCCAATTTCAAAACAATATCTTTCTAAGGTCAAGATCAAGATTTTAGAATGAATGGTGTTTGAAAAAATCTAATTAATAACATATAAAAGTATTTCATCTAGAAAATGTGTTTTTATAGTTTAGTTAATACTTGTGATTGTTTGAGCTTCAATCTCATGTCATTAGTTTTTGACAACTTAACAGGAGCACTGTCTGACATTTTGTGCATGGATTTGACACATTATGGTTGGGAGGGAATGTGGAAGGCTCTTGGAACGTTGAGGCATACAAAGTTTGCCTCATCCTTAATATTATAACAAATGTTTTTACACTATATTTAAAAGTAAAGAGTTTTTACTTTTTTAGTTTTCCCTCCAGGATCAAATTTAAACTCAAATCTGGAATGTATGCCAAAGAAGGAGGATGGCCTTTCTTAAAAAATAAGGAAATATAATATCTATAGTTTGCCCTTAATCTAGAAGTTTAAAGATTACATTAACAAACCTTTCATACAATCAGAATAGTTGAGTACTTAGAATGCTTTAACCAAAATCCGAGTTAAAAGCAGGTACCGAGTGCCTTGAAAGTCTTTTAATGTTCATTAATAAGAAGTCTTAAAATGTTAATAATTTGTAAACTTTGAATGCCATTCAATTTATAATTGTTCTAATTAATAACTAAGAAACTAAAGAATATACCAGTCATACACAATTTCTAGTCATTGAGAATCTTTTTTGTAGCAACTGGAATGTGTTTTCAGCAAACACCACAGTTATTTAAAAAGTGTTGCAACGTGATAAAAATTATATGTAATAAAACATAATTGAAATGAAATGAAAAATAGCTTTTTATTGACAACAAAGTGTACATATGGCAAGGTTAGGACTATTAAGTCCTCTCTTACACCTAATCAACTCATAAGTAAGTTATCTGTGGAGATGAGCCAATGCTTCCAGGAATTTCCAGAGTCTGGAGTACCTGATGACCCTCAGTCCTACCACATTGCAGTAAAAATGTAAATTCTTAAAAGAAAGTAATTTAAAAATGAAAGATTCATGCATAGAATAGTACGTTCTTCATTAGTGTGTGAGCTCTCCTTAATATACTCTATTATTTAATGTTAAGGTCTTCTCTTGAAAGACGATTGTCTACCTCGTAATTAAATTATATAAAAAATGTTTGTTCTTTATTGATAAGTCATCTCACTTTAATTGGGGTTGGTTTAGGAGAATACATTTTTTAAAGTCGCACAAGATGCATATTTGTGCTAATTTTAACGAATCAAGCGACTACCTGACATCAGATAACTATCTCGTAGCTCAGAAACGTAAAGTATTTTAGACAGGCTAAAATCAAAGGAATGTTATTCGTTTTGACTGCTAATGATTTTGCTTTAGTGTGATGATTTGAAAAATATAACACTAGTGAATAGTATGGTACTTAAACTTTGATTGTATACATCCAGGCAGTGCCTTAACGATTAGCTGCTGGGGTGCTCTTTAACTACACTTTAAATAGGAACAGGTTACTGTCAGTGAAGTATGACTGAATATGTACTGATTAGAATATGAACAAACTTTTATTTCCCGTCAACGATTAATTAATGTCAATTTGATGCTTGAGAATAACAAGTAAATATGTGGAAATTATTGCTCTTAAGTAACAATTGATCAACTAGTAAGAAATGTTTATTTTGAATCGTGACATAGCAGTTGGAATGTTATATTTTTTATAATACAGTTGTTAATATTTTGTGAACTTATAGTGATGTATTGAATAATGTTGCTCATGGTGGTAGCACTGATGTCCCAACCTCTCCTACTTTCCAACATTCCAATTGTATAGGTTAGGTTTCCACAGTTGGAAAATCTATTTTTGTGGTAAATGTAGCATGCACACTCCCTAGCACAGTGTTGTATGTCACAGTGTAGTTACTGCTAATGACTATTTATTTATTGAATAAAACAATGTACAACAGCAAATGTCACACTATTTATTTATTCCTTTTGATTACATTGTTCTCGCCAAACATTCATACTGTGTAGTGTGATGAGTGTAGTTAGTTAAGGCTGTTTAGTCAACAAGATTTTTCGATTGCAATGTCTTCATATCAGCTATCAAATGCCTACCAAGTAGTTCTTTAATTAAAATTATGTTTATAGTTATAAATACATGACCTGAAAGATGCGAATTGAGGCTTTCTTGGTACATTCAGAATTAAGAAACTATTTTCCTGATTCGCAAATTTTAAAATCAGACCCACACAGGACTGGTCTTGCTCATTATTTATTTTAAATTACGAAATTTTACTTTAAATTAGGAAATATGATTTTAAATAATTAATGTTATGTATTTGTTCTTATTTTATTGTGACGAGAAACACAATGTTTATCATCTTATACATTTTAGTATTACTCAATTTACAAAATTGATTAACTTCATATAGTCAATTGGTGTATGTACTTTTACCCACTTGTTACAATACAATCCAATCGCTACGCACACGTTCAGTGAGACACAGCATCTTCACCCACAGGATCGCGCTTTAACGACTTCCTTCAATTATATCCCTCCCATCCCAAACCGTGGGGAAAAGAGGTTTTTTGTCTGTGTGTGTGTGAGTTACAGCCAGCGCTGGGCAGCGGATTTCAGTTGTCCCTAATGCCAGCCGAACCAGCTTAAGGCCCAATTTTGTAAGTTAATGGTTCTCAGTTTGATCTCAACCAAAGTCAAAAGGAGTTTTAAAAGGCTTAAACCAGCTGTTTATTTGTATTTGGCTTTTAATTAATGACACTTTCCAAGGAATAGATGGCCTTCATTTGCAACAAGGACTGACTATATTCAGTCTTACAAAATTTTTATAAATCCAGTTTCACTTCTATCTAGGCAAGCGGGGGCTTCAAAATAAATAACAATTAAAAAGTAGGAATTGGGAAGGATACTGGATGGACATATTTGTGTCACAGGAAGTGTCAGTCTGATAATAGGACTCAGGACTGACAAAGAAATTCAAAAAGAGAAGTTACAAAGCAAAATTAAAAACAATAAAACAGCCTGTATTACCATAATTTGTGCTTAGGCAAATAATTGTATTATATAAAATAAATTACATCTGTAAACAGTTCCAAATTTGTTGTGATGTATATTAGGATTGTTTCAGCATCTTTATGCCATCTTCAGATACAATGCAAAAAAAGGCTTCAATGAACTTTATAAAACAAAAACAGTATAAATTGACATTTAAAAATATGTAGAAAAATGTGTCTGTTATAACAATGTCAATTTATACTGTTTTTGTTTTATAAAGTTCATTGAAGCCCTTTTTGGCATTGTATCTGAAGATTGTATCGGTATAAAGATGCTGAAACAATCACATCACAACAAATTTGGAACTGTTGACAGAGGTAATTTATTTTATATAATCTTAAAACAGTTCAGGGGCTAAATAAGGGCTAAATAAACAGTTTTTGAAATAATAGTAGCCAGCAGTTGAAGGAAACGGATTTCACAGCAATAGGCAAATGGGATATTATTAGAAGGTCTTATTCATGATTAAGAAGTTGGAAATAGGAATTTTGGAGAGGAAAACTGTGACAGGGGAAATCAAATGAAAAAGGCTTTATTTTGTGACGCAAAGTTAAGACCATTAGGTCCTTCCTCCCATTCACTCAACCTCTTGAAGAAAATATAAAATTATATTCAGAATATTGAAAGAGATCATACATGTTTACTTCTGCTGAGTACAGTATTTATAAGTCAAACAATAATTATACTCTTAAAATAATTAAACTACAAAATTGAAAACCAAGCGTAAAAAAACATAAAAATTGAAAGAACACAACAAACTATATTTGTTCTATTGAATGTTTACCGAATTTGTTTAATTTGACTATGGTACTATGTAAAATGAAATTTCCTCCTTAGTTGACCCGCTACCAACCTTTTTTATGTTTTCCAGTTTCCCACAACCAGTTAGTTAAGAAGTTCTCAATTCATCAATATGTTGATTTAAATATTCACCTATTTCATTTTAACTAACATTAAACTTTCTAAGACACCATAAAATCCATCCTAGACAAATTCTACAATGTTGTAATTTAAACTCTTGTTGTTATTTTGTTATAGTGGAACAAGTAAATTTTTAAATTCTACATGAAGATGAAGTGAGAGCTACCAAACTTTTTTTCTTTTTTAAGTCATAGAAAATTTAAAAAAATTAATGGCAGAACAAATAAAGAAGTAATTTCATTTTACCATACACCAATGTTTACAACTGACTATAAAAACATAATAATTATTCTAGAGTTTAACCACAACAACATACACTCAACTCAACATTGACAGTAAACCTAGGCTTTTGCAAACCATTAATCTACCTAAAACTAGTCCTTCAATGTCGCAACAAACTGTGCTCTACTTTTGATGTTTCGAGTTGAAGGATCAAGTTTACTCTAAAATCCACAGGCAATGACAGCAAAAGAAAGATCTACTTTAGCGTGATATTCGATGCGCTGGGATAGTTAATTAACATTGATGAACCCTGTTACGTGTCCTGATTATTGATGCTGAAGTTAAACACAACATTTTTAACTAAAAATATTAAGGATTTTAAATTGAACAAGATTGTATAGTGAATTTCGAACGTGGATCTTTCTATACTCGAGTAACTTCAGTAAATTTAAAAGTTGAAATTTTTAGCAGGTTGAAACTATATCCTTTAGTGGTAATGTGCCAATGAAGTTTCTGAAAGGTGAATGTGGATAGTCATGTCAATGATAATGTCACAGTAGTCAAAGTGAAGAAATGCTGGAGTCTTCACTAGCATTCCCTGAACGTCTAAAAATAAATAGTTATAATACCTCTGAAGTGTATGATATCAGCCAAAACTTTATTATGCATTAATGAAATATGATCAGACCAGAAAAGTGTAGTATGCATAAGAAGTCCTAGGTTCTTAATCTCGTCCTGGCAGTCAAGCAGATTATTATGAATAAATAATAAATAGATGAGGAAAAATATGGATTAATGATTCTAATTAATCAAATGTAGGGCAATGTGTAGCAGCGTGTGAAATATTGTCACTTATTGAACTACCCCACTACATGAAAGCACTGCAGCATTGCCACATTGAACAACCACACTTCTTCACTGTAGACAAAGATCTTCCCAAACAAACCGACACTTTTGGTTTATACAGCACGTAGATAAGTAGTTGGAGAATTCAAATCGATAGCGTATGTATATGTTATGATCAAAATGGCAACAAAAATAGTGTTTTATGAACAAATGTAAACTACAAAACTAGTTCTTAGTGAAACTTAGTTCTTATGGGAAACAATCCAAGAAAAGTCGCTGGAACAGATTTCAATGCGGCATTGTCTTGCTGACTCCGATCGTAGGGAAGGTGGGACGATTTCACACGCCGCTGCACTCTGCCCTGTGTTTGATTATTAATTCCTGTCAATTCATAAGAGTATTTTATGTCAACGGGGGATGAGCGCCCTTCATTGATTCTATCCGACAGCTACGGCACTGAAGTTTTTAATTCTGATCTACAGTCAGATACCACTTCCTTTTTTGAAAGTATACTCTCTCGGCACTTATATGCAGGTCGATTTTTCTTTCTTTGAAGTTACTAAAGTCTTTGATAAAGTAGACCAAACTGTTCCAAACTATAAACTTGAAGAATTTTTAATCCACTATTAAGTTGACTAGATATTTACCTTTAATAAAGTATCTATGTCTAAAAGGACCTAGTGACCTCTTAAGTTTTTTTTCTTTTTTTATGTTCTGATATGATACGGTTCTCTTTTACACCCTTATTTGTCCATTGCCTTGATCAATGACAATGTTTATACTATTATGTAAGAGCAAGATGATGATATAAAACTAAAATAGCTTCTCAACAGACATTTGAAATTGCAGTTAATTCTTAATAAATTCGAGAGTGGTGTATCTTCAACAATTTTGTGAGTGTAACATTTGTATAGTACTTAGTACTCCATTATGATACTTGGAGTGGACCGAACGCTGTTTTATCCGAATGAATATGTCATTGATAGTATGTCTTTAGTGAGGGTGGATTTTGTTAAGAATCTTGGAATCGTGTTCTCAATTATCTCTCATATGATGGAAATTTATTCAATCAGTACAAGAAATTGAACAAATCTCTAAGCTTCATCATGCTACAACATTCCTATTTGTACAAGTGGTTTTTATTATCTTAAATAAATTGGCAAACTAGCGAATCAGAAAGAGACTTTGTCAGATTCATTGGTGTATGAAGAGGTATGGTGCACTACAGGTTTGTATTCATTGCAACTACAACTATATACTTGCGAATTTAATCCTTTAGTTCTTCAAACCAGATGTTAGGTTGAAAATACTATGTTCACATAAAATAAATGATCTTTTTGACTGTCTTGAAGTGATTTAGGAGAATCAAGATGGTGGGATCTGAAAGGTTGTGCTTTCTTGGAAGTTTATTAATAAAAGCAGCTTGGAAGTTTATCAATAAAAGCATGCCTCAGAGCCATGCTAAGCCCTCAAACTTTGCTTCGGCAGATGATTTCAATAATTTTTTTGTAGACTCTGTAAGTCATATATTGTCAAATATACCAGGGCCTAGTAATCCTGATGCTCTCAATGATGTTTTAGTGCAAAACATTCCTCGTGTCAATGATGCTTTCAAGTGGAAACATGTAAGCAGTGATGACATAATTGAGGTAGTAAGTAAATTTAAGGCTTCTGATTGTAAGGATATTTATATTATGTCACCCAACCTAATTAAGTACGTAGTTCATACAATAGCACCTCTTTTGTCATTCTTAATAAATGGTTGTATAGATATGGGTGTTTATCCTGATGCCCTGAAAACTAGTAGAACAGTGCCTGTTTTTAAAAAAGGTCCCATAAATGAGATGTCTAGCTATAGACCTATATCAATAATACCTGTTTTTGGTAAAGTTTTTGAGACGGTGCTATTTAAGCAATTGTACAATTATTTTGAGTCACGTTCCCTCCTGGTGCCTGCTCAGTATGGCTTCAGAAGAATGAGGTCTACTGTCTTGGCAGTGGATTCTCTTACCGAAGTCATATTGAGTGCTTTTGAGAATAGAATGTGTGATGCACTCTCTCTTACTGTGTGATCTCTCTCGTGCATTCGACACGGTACAGCATAACATTCTTATCATGAAACTTAAACTGTATCTGGGAGATGATGAATTCAAGATGATTAGCTCCTACCTTGCTCATAGACAGCAGATTGTCAGCTGGAATGGGATCTTGTCTAACTCTCGGGCCGTGGAACATGGGATTCCCCAGGGCTCAGTGTTGGGCCCCCTGTTGTTTATTATTGATATTAACGACTTGTACTTTGATGTATCGGACAAAGTTAAAATGTTTGCTGATGATTCCACACTTTATTCCTGTGGGCCTGATCCTTTTAGTTCTCAATCAGCCGTACATGAATTAATGACGATTGCTTCTCACTGGTTTGAGATCAATAAATTCTCACTTAATGAAACAAAGACTCAGGAAATCACTTTACTCTGTGCAAGAATCTCCCTAAGTGTGATCCTGTTAAACTATTAGGTTTTACTCTGGACTCTGGGTTACTGTGGGGGCCCGATGTTCATGCAGTCTGTAGGCGACTGAGTCGCTCATCGTATCTTCTCAGGAGGCTTGCGGATGGTTTGACTGGCCAATACCTGAGACAGGCATATTTTGCCTTTTTTCATTCTGTATTTTCTTACGGAATCAGGCTCTGGGGTCACACCATTAGTACCCACATAATTCTGTTGCTGCAAAAGAGGGCAATTCGCCTTATGTCTGGTGCTGGCTAGTTGGACCACTGTAGGCCTTTATTTGTACAAAATAGAGTCCTAACTGTTGTGAATCTATATGTGCATGATTGTATTTTAGAGATAAAGAGAAGAGAAGGATCCCTAATGTTAAACAATAATGTATACCCCCAGCGTACTAGAGGTAACAACAATATTTTTATGTCTAGACTTAGATTGCATAAATCCTCATCTTGTTTTCTTGTTACATGTATTAGATTGTATAATAAGCTACCGTTATCTATAAGGGCTCTTCCAAATTCCAAATTGTCAAAGGTGCTAAAAAAATTGGCTTATAGACAATCCAATTTACTGTCTTGATGAATATTTCAACTTAGACCACAAATGCTTGAGGGAGTATTTATAGGTTAGGGCTTAACTTCTGAAGGTACGGTATGTTTCCACAAATATTTGGCAAGATGATTTGCATGATTTATTGTTTGGCACATGATGATTTGCAAGTTTTTTTTTATTGTTATGATTTTGCATGTTTCTTTCTTTATTAGCTATAATTTAGGTTATTTAGCAATTAGAATTTGAAATTTTGAATGATGTATGCTTTTTTGCTTTATATGACTTGGCCTATTGTTTTTGTAAAAATTTAATGGCTAAATAAATCATTTGAATCATTTCTCCGGAACTGATCCAAACTAAGTTAATCTTAATCAGTGACATATATATGACTAATATACATATTATAATTCATAATGGCTAGTATAAGTTTGCAGTAATATATTTTGTATCTACTAGCATCTAATATATATCAAACTTATCTTAATTTTTATTAGATCATTTAGAATTCATCTAAAACTTGCCACATTTTTAAAAATATCTTTTTACCACTGAATGGATTTAAAAATACTAATTGTAATTAATTAGAGGTTTGGTTAGATATTAATTTTTGATATGTACTAGTCAATTCTAACTCGCAATGCTTCATGGTAAATTGTTTTTCAATGCAGAGCCAACTAAAGGTTAACATTCGACCAATCAGAGTCTATGACTTAAAAAAGTCCGGTAATCCAGTAAATTCAAAGCAACGAGCAAATCTCGAAAATCGAATTTTGAAATTGTGTTTTTGTTTCCTACTTCACTCCAATGAAGTTGCATTGCCTAGTTCTTTTCTTTCAATTCAATTCCTTTATTCGTTTGTTCTTTGGATACTAATGCCAAAACTACGATTATGCAAATAATTGTACGGATTATGATTTCGTAAATACACGAGACAGTTGCAGCCCTATTTAAATGTACCAAAATACTCCTATCATGATGTAAGTAATTCTAACTTTTATGTAAGTAAGTGTTGTTTTTATTTTCATCAAATTGAACAATATTAATTATAGGCCTAGTATCTTTTTAATCCAAAGTTTATTGTTCTTTTTCTATCAATTGGTTTCTAATGAGTTAAAATAAGTAACCAAATCTGGATTTGGTTGGGTTAAAAAAAGGTTGAAGAATGTGTTGTATATGATTTTTAGACCATAATGAAGCTATGCCTGATTAATTCTTGCAGTGCATAAAAAGGCCTACACTACAACAGTAACATGGCATATTAGGCCTACTGTTTTTTTATCTATAGTTAGGTTGACACTTGAGGAACAATGGTAGTTTATACTATCTTTCACAAAAATGGCATTGGCACTGTTCGCATTCATAGTATAGCTTATAAAAAAATTTGTCTTTGACGGTTCCTTTGCATATTTGCTGAGGTGGTGGGTTTGTTCAATGAATTCCTTGACAAGTAATAGATACGGTCCGATGGAAGTTGGTGAGTTTGGATATGACGTGACCAAAATATTTTATAGGTACCTAGACCTAATTAAAGTTTGGTTATCAGAAATGACCCTTAAACTATTCAAGAGTTTGGATACAGCACTAGTCACAGCATCTATTTTGAATATAGCCTTAGGCTATAATTAATCAAAAAAGTTTTGTTAATATTATCAGACATGTTAAATTTACTGCATTCTGGAGAATTTTCCTGTATATTTAACAAACAAGTCTTCCGTGGTTGAAATCAAACTCCTTAAGAGATATAAACTGATAGGCTATTTCACCACTTTTTCAATTAGAAAACCCTTTTTTCAGAGGTGGCAAGGAAGTGCATATGTAGTTACCTAAACTAAAAGCTTGAGGAATTTTTGATCCACTTTTAAGTTAACTAGAGATTTACGTTTAATTTGAATCTATGTCTAAAAGGACCTATGTAGCATTTTTTCATTTTTGATAAGGTTCTCTTTTGAACCCTTATTTATCCATTACCTTGATCAATGACAATGCACACATGAAATGTCATTGGAATTATCAGCATGACCAGTACTGTACAGTCAACACCCGTTTATCTGTGAGTGGATGATCCGTGAGATACTAGACACTAGGTAGTACTGTTTTAAGACTGGTAAAACGTTTATTTAATTGTGCAAATACAGTACAAAACTTAATACCATACAGTTTATTACAGTAGGCCTATTTAACAGAGTGATTTGTACAGTAATTTCAATTTTAATTATAATGTACACTTTTTAGTATAATAAAACAGGGAAACAAATAGTACAGTAGATTCTGTTTTACATAATAGAGTATGTACAGTATATATGAAGCCATTTTTGAAGTTAATATAATAGAGGGTAGGGTAGAGTTGTTTTTCTGATGCGTGGTCAAACAAAAACTGCCCGTTTCAGGCTTTTGACTTTACCTAGAAGTATCGAGCAGGTGCGAAAGGGCGCATGAGTAGTGATGTAGAATGCAAGGACATGTAGTGAGGGAAAATGCCCAAATCCATAAATACCCGGGCATTTATATACTTTAAATGTAAATAGGCCTCAACAATAGAGAAAAGTATTATGGCCCCAATTATTAATAAATTTTTAAATCTCAATATACATGCATATATGTATACAGACCTATATATATTTAAAGGATTATATCTATATTATTAAAGGAAAATATTTGGTGTCTAGTTGTTTTATAGAACAATTTAAAACGTTGGTTTACTGCGTATTTGACACATAATTGTTGGTTTTATATAATTGGGAAAATATATTCAGACTAAAAATAACATTTATTATTATTATTATTATTTTTCTTACACATTTAATTTTTTTTTATTTCAACTATTTGCTGAATGAGAAAACTAATTACGTTTATAAAAAATTATTTTCTGTACAAAATCTACTGCAAATATGTCATTGGGTAAAAGAACAAAATTATTCAATGTTAATAATCATAAAACAACCATTATTAGATATCAAATACTAAACATTTATTGAACACATTGGTGGCTTTGCTCCCATTCAATGCCTCCAATCATCCCTCCATAATTTGTATACTAGCTTATATTTCTTTATCCAGCTCCCTTAAATGAAACGTGAGTTATTTTATGTTTTTATTGAAACCAGTAGGGGTAGACCTAACAAATTCATAATGAGAATATATTTATCTGATATTTAAAATATCTTTTTTTAATAGTTTATACTTTAGTAGTTCATTACATACCATTAAAAATAATTTCCATCCTACTAATGTAATTTATTATAAATTAACCTTATTCAAATGTTTAGGATTAGTAGGGTGCCAAAGAAATGTGCTTAACAATTCCACAATACATTAAGGCACTCAGATATGATATGGGGTTTTCGCAAATACTATTTGGAAGATTTAAGGACTATATTTTAACAAGCTCAAGGTTTGTTCAATAACTACACCTTTGATAATGGTCTTAAAAAAATGTTTTAGGAACTCAATAGTGGTCTTGAAGAAATGTGTAGGCAGTAGGCGCTCAAATAAACATTTACAAGCAGTTAAAGGTTAAAACTATTTTTTTTTATAAATGTCCAGTTTTTGGGCGCTTAAAATTGCTTTAGGCAAATGCCCATTTATAAATGTCCTGCCCACTGGGCATTTGCCCGGCCCACATCACAATGCATGAGTCATCCCAGTCGCCGCTGATAGCCTTCTTTGTGCTGCGGAGGGGCCAAGGGGTTGTTGAGAGGAACCAGGTCCATGACTGTCTTTGGCCGGAGGTTCCTGCCCA
Source organism: Stictocephala bisonia (assembly GCA_035578905.1). Classification (NCBI taxonomy): domain Eukaryota; kingdom Metazoa; phylum Arthropoda; class Insecta; order Hemiptera; family Membracidae; genus Stictocephala; species Stictocephala bisonia. Next base: position 36,105 of record JAQJVL010000359.1, read on the forward strand.
CTGATTACGCCTATAACAGCTGTCTCTCAAGGATTCAAAGATCTGGTGGTACATTTGCTTCAAGATTGGACTTTTTCACTGGGACATCATAGGCTTTCAGGAGAAGAGTCTCTTCTCTTCTGGCCTTGAGTAGTTAATGTGTGGTTGTAACTGTTGTCTTTTTATTGTATTTTTGTTTGTTTTTTACTATCTCAAATGTTGTTTATTTGTTAGATTTTTATTTTCAATTTCTCTGTTATTGTTAAATATTTATCTTTGTTTTCTGTTACGTTGTGCGATCTTGTTGTTACAGATTCATCTAGTTGTTGATTGTTTTTATCACTTGTTATTTATTAAATATTTGCCTTTCTTTTTTTGTTATATAGTTTATTGTAATTATTTTAGTTGTGAATGTATTTATACATTATTATTCTATTGTTAAATATTATTATTCTATTCTATTGTATCTTGGGTTAACTATTGAATTGGTACTGTTAATAGTAAGTAATGCCATCTTGACTGTTTCACCTGCTATGTAAAAAGATTAATGTAATTGGTTTTGTACCGTTGGAAGAATAAATAAATAAATAAACTTAATAACCTACTTAAGTAAATAAATTACTAAGTTTTCTTAGTAATAAATTACTAAAACTGTTCTCTTGGTTTTTAGATTGAAGTGTCATAAAAACCTCCTTCATATCAGTTATTATATCTTGTTTATGGCTTTAAATGTTTCAATATAAATTATATATATCTAGTGAAGCCTGTTTGAGAAGCCAGTCCACAGACATGTCAGTCACGACATATCCGTTCACGAACATGTCGGCCGACCGGCAAACATTAACTTTCACCATCTCAGCTTCACATTACCTTTATAAACTTTAATACTAACCAACTTCAATAATTTTGTTTTGCAATAAATAAATTCCAATTTTTAACAAATAAAAAAAAAAACTGACCATTTCTCCATTACCATCTGGAAGTACGGATCAGTGGTGTAGACAGGCCGATATCGTGCATTCTGAAACCTGTCTATAGGCTGCGACCACGAGCATCCGATGATTTCAACATCGTCAATTTTAATAAAATGTTTTCTCATTGGTCAATATAAAAAATAAAGTAAAATAGGCCTATCAATGAAAGATTCTAATTTTTATTTTTCACTGACTTGTGAGTGCATTTAGTGTCACACCCTCCAACCTCGTGCCCATGTATTTAATTAAAAAAACAAAAATGTTTTCAGATATCTTAATCATAATCTTGCAAAATAAATTTCAGATGTCTATCAAAATATTTAGTTAATTTTAATTTAGCCATTATAAATATATTAAAACGAGTGATCTTCTAGACAGCCTTCTGCATTCAAGACATGTTTAAGTAATTTGGGAATAATTTGATTTAGATTAATTATGCTTAGACAGACTAGATATTTCAATCATTCAACACTTTTACACTTGTAGATATAACCCTACAACTCATTAATTTATTTACAGGAATTTATTTTAATTACACCTTGTCTTATGTCATGTAAAAACGAATACTGTCACAATTGCTCTCAAAGCTTGGGTTACATCAAGCAACAATGAGATTTCAGGCCAATTATTTTCCAAGCAAATTTTAATAGTAAGGTAATCCTCTTTTCAAAAATAAATAAAAAAATATATAAAAAAGATAAAATGTAAAAAAACAGTAAACTAAAAAAAAAAAAAACAAGTAACTATTTAGAGGATTTAATAAGACAGAATAAAAAATCGCTGTGGGAATCTAAGTAACCTGAGTGGTGAGGCAGTTAATTGCTTAATAGAATTTCTTTTCAGCTTATATTAAATATAGGATTAGCATTATTTTCTTTTCAGCTAGTATTAAATGTCCGTTGTATTAAAAAGGTTAAGTGGCAGTGAGAACTCTGCAGCCTTAACTTTGCCTCTTCGTATCATAAAGACGTTTTCCATTTCATTTCAAGTTGGTAACCAGCTGCCCAAGTAGGTCAATGGCTACCCAAGTTAATCAGTGACTATCTGATAAGTAAAGCAAATTGATGAGCTTTACTTATCACATTGTGGAAGAAGCTCAGTTTTTGCCTCGTGGGTCATTGATCTGTTTGTCTAAATAAAGAAATGTGTCCTTTCATTTATGAAACTGTATACCGTGTGAAGAGTCATGCTCGTATGTCATGCAGTCTTGAGGGCAGAGCTTTAGCCACCTCCCCACCACAGTGGCTGCAATAGCCTAGCCAGCTTGTCTAAACAGGGTTATTTTTTTGTTCTTAAGACACAGATTGTAGAGATATGGGCGAATATGGATTTCGAATGAGTGTAGATGAACAAGTGTAGTCATTGTTATTATCTGAGTTCATCTTAGCTCAGAAAGGACTATTTATTAATAGCCCAATAGGGCAACAATGAGACCTACAGCTTTACGTGAAATCCGAACCACATAGTGTTGGTCTGATTTTCAGATAATGGACAAGTCTGATAGTTCTCTTCCCTACACAACATCTGAACCTTGACTACCATCCAACATGGACACCCCAGATTTCTCTAGCAGTGTCCACGTCGATGGCAACCATTGAGAGGATGCCGTGTCGGTATTAAGAGGGCCGAGGATGGAACCTATCACCTACAATCTCCCAAACACTTTGTCCCTAAGTAGCTGGGTTACAGCACTGCGCCACTAGTGCCGACATCTAGAAGGGTATAATGCCGTAGGCCAAGATCTTTAAGCGGGGTATATGTGCAGTGCCCACTGCAGGTCTTAAAGCCAAGATCTAAAAGCAATGCTTCAAACAGTTCTTTCTCGAGGCAGTAAGCTAAGCTCCTCCAATATGCAGAGATCCCTAAGTGGAGATACTGGCAGTGTCCGATTCCGAGCACAAAAATTAAGATCAGAAGTGATGTAACAGGGTTACTTACCATCTAAACCAGCGGTTCTCAACCTTTCAGCACTGGCGCCCCCCTTTGAACACTGAAGATAGCTCACGCCTCCCCTCCAGTCAATAATTGGTTGGTTCAAGTTAGAACAGTGAAATTATGAAACTGACGATGCTAACTCTACGTTAGCAAAAGCTGGGATGCAAAATAAAAATCCAGATATATTTAAATACGAAAGTTTATTTAATGGTTTTGAAAGTTTTTGTTTTTCAACAAAATATATATTTTTAAATTTTTTTTCTTTGTACCCTCACGCCTCCCCTGAAATTCTCTCACGCCCCCCCAGAGGGGCGCGCCCCCCAGGTTGAGAACCACTGATCTAAACCAACATTTCAATAAAAACTGAGTTATATAAGTCTAGTGAATCAGTTGGATCATTGTAACAAATCTTAAAAACTTACTAAAATAACAAACTTATTTTAAATTTATTTTTAACAGTGCCCCAAATTTAATTCCCCCAGATTAAATTTGGGGCACTAGGCATAAGAAATATTTTGGGCCCACTGGTCCCATCTTCAGTAAATAAACAACTGGATACACAGTCACGTTTGAGGTAGGGGGATGAGGTGTTGCCAACTGTAGAGCACTGAAACACTAAAATGTCACTTCTGCTTCTATTATATGATAAAATATGATTTTTATTTTGCTGCTTAGGTGGGGGAAGGAGAAACAAGCATCTTGATATTTAGATTAGGTGGGTCTCTAGATTTTGTGATCCATTGATGTGCAATTTCCATTCTTCTAAGTTGAGAGCTATTACAGTTTGCAGGGAGTGATCTTATAACTTTAACAGATTCTAATTTCCAACTTTGAATGGAAATTGCACATCAATGGATCACAAAATCTACGACCCACTTAATCTAAATAAAACATATAAACCCTGTAAGTTGTGACATCTTTAAAAAAAAATTACAAGCACAAAGACAGCAAGACATAAAAATTTTATCAATATTTCAGGCAAAATTATTAACATTTATAAATATCTAAAAGTTGATTAGTATTAGAGACATACTTGAAGGATTCCAGCCTAAAGGTGAATTGGTGAGTTTATACTAGTTAAATATGTGTCATATGCCATAGCTGTTTGTAACATGTCATTGTTTGTTCTAGGAGGAAACACACTCCAGGACTCAAGACACCGAGTGTCAACATGTCTGTAAGAGAGCCTGTACAAGTTTACTGCCGCTTAAGGCCATTGTTAAACCAAAATGAAGCTATTTGCCTGAAAAAAGTGTCACCCTCCACAGTTCAGATGTCATCCCCAGAAACTGCGGTGAATTTTCGAGAAGGATGTTTTAAAGAGACGCTCTATTCGTTTAGTTATGTTTTTGATGAAGATTCCTCTCAGAAAGATGTTTTTGAGAATGTGGCTCTGCCAATGGTTGACAGTTTGCTTCATGGGAAAAACGGATTGTTATTTACTTACGGAATTACTGGCAGTGGTAAAACATATACAATGACTGGAACTCCTGTTGAATGTGGTATTATGCCAAGAGCGTTGGATGTTATTTTCAACTCCATTAGCCATTTACAGGCTAAGAAATTCGTATTTAAACCTGATCGATTGAATGGGTTTGAAGTACAAACAGAAGAGGATGCCAGAAAGGATGAGCTGCAGTTGCAGAACCCAAATTTGAAAACTCCTAGATCAGTCCGAAGGTAA
>JAQJVL010000359.1:40775-180775 GCA_035578905.1 Stictocephala bisonia
GTAAGTTTCATTTCTAATCAAGAAAAGGTTATAAGATTCTTCTCTTCCAGCCCCCTCATAAGGTCTATGGAATAATGCCCCATTTGCCGATTAGAGGGCCTACCACAAGATTTTGTTGAATTCTCACTTGCCAGTTTAGATGGGCTGAGAGCCTGAGTTGAGCTTTATTCAACAAAGAAGCACTGCCAGCTGAATTGAGGATTCGAACCTTAAACCCGGACTCAGTAGTCCAAAAGCTGACCATGAACCACCACACCAGCAAAGACATATAATATCTTTATTGATTGTTCATATTAAAGAGATACCCTCATTTGTCATAAGAGTATTTTTTTCTGTTTGTTCTAGCTTCTTTTTAAGGATTATTTATATTACCTTCCCTTATCTGCGTACACAATTCTACTCAATTTTCCTCCTTAAACAACCTACGGTGGTTTAAGACTAAAAACATAGAAAGTGACTACTGTACCTCAAATTACTGGGTTGAAGGTTGTGTGGTTGGGTCTGCTTTCTGTTGAGGCAGGATGCGTAGAACAGCCTGCACTTCTTCAGCCACTGCTGCCAATACAAACTGGAACTGTTGCTTAGTAGCCACACTGCCTCCCCGCTGATCTCGGATGTGTTCCAAAGTGGCAGCAATATCTATTTCCTTTGCGCCTTTGGCCATTCGGTTCAATACCATGTCCAGGAGACAGTAAGTACCAGTTCGGCCCACCCCATCACTAAACAATAAAATATTCAGTAAATGTATGGGTAGACCAATCATTAGTTTGAATTGTTTGGTGGATCAAACTTATCCAGGTACTCTACACGAGCAGCTTGACTATTTATGGTACAGTAATAAATTTAGAAAAATTACATCAAAATTAGTCAACATAAAACCAAAATTTACAAGCAAAATTTTAATATTACATTTTATACTAAGTTAATGTATCTCTTATGGGCAAAGGAAGAATTTCTCAAAGTTTCCTGAAAAATATGATCTGAGCTTAATTTTCATATGCTTATAAGGTATCAATTTACCATAGGATGGTCATCCAACAAGGTTAATGGGCGCTTTTCTTAGACCGCGTCCCAACTTCCTATTTGATTAAACTTCAAATAAAGATTGAGAATTTTTAATGTGGTCTATTTACACTATGTGTCTATTAAACAGATTTGTAAAGGAAGCTTTTAATTTCAATCTTTTATCTGGTTGTGCTCACCCACCATTATTTGTATAATCTTATTAATTCTGATGGCCCAAAAGAAGGGCTACTTGCTGATAAAAATTATCGAACCAAAAAAAGTTAAAGATAAGCGCTTAAAAAGAATATAAACAATAATTTCAACAACCGATAAGGAATTAAATGGCAATAAATATCTTCAAATAGAATGTCTAGGCTGCGGCCAACATGACAGTAAACCAAAAGTGGTAACTTGGAAACTTTTGCCGTTACAGCAAATTTGCTGTGGGTGCTCATACCTTTTTTAACCTTTAAAATTAAAAATATTTTTACATTTTATAAAAATTGAAAATATCTTAATCCCTTCGGTTATGTGTAAAAAATGTAGTTATAACAAATTAAATTTGTAGTTTGAACGGTTTTGTCTTATAGTTGATTTTAAATCAGTTAAATTCACCACTTCATAAGGCCACACGTTCTAATATAGTGGTTAACAAATTTGTTTTGTATTTTTCCTGTCTAAAGGGAAGGTACATTACCTAATTTTGATTATAAAATAGGGATATAATTAATTCACCGAAAACCGACTACACCACCTTAAGAAGAGGACAATGCAAAACTTGCTATAAACTTAATTACAAATATATGTGACTAATAGTTAGAATAACATAATAATTGATTATACAGTTTGTTGTATGCAGTAGGAATAAACATTTAAACTAACACAACTACTGTAACTTGTGATTTATGAAGTAATAAATAAATGGATATTAAAATCAAAAAGTTTACATTAGTTACAAAGTAGCTATACCATCTTCACTCTGGCACTCAAACGTGTGCAGCCATTGAAGCTCATTGTGAAGGAAAATGAGTTTGAATAGGCTAAGTTTAAAATACTTGTATATACACATTGAGAAGCCCTCAGTAACTGGTTATACCAAAATATTTTTGTAAGGTCGAAAATTAATTTAGATTGTTGATAATTGTTTAAATAAAATATCTCACCTGCAGTGAACCACAATGGGACACGAACGACCCCTGAAGGATTTGTTAACTTTCCTGGAACAAATTATTAAATTATTGGAATATTTATTAATAGATTTGCAGTTTAGTGAGCACCATGTTCATATTTAAACATTAATGTAATTGAATTCCAAAATAATTATAAACAGGAAATCAGCATTTACCGATTTGAAAAGGTATCTGATTTAAAAAATTGCGTGGGAAAGCTTATCAAATAACATAACTTCATGAGATAAGGGGCTCTTATAGGATCAATAGTACACCCTTACGGCTTATTTTGCATCTTCTATAAGAAGATACTCTTGTGTCATCTTATTGCTGGTCTTGTAATACCAGTTTAGATTTTACTTTGTAAAAACAATAGGCCTATATTTGTAGTGGGACAATTATCGGGAAGGGTGAGTATAACCATACTTTTTACTTAAACTTAATTTAAAAAAGAATCATTTCAAGTAGCTATATAAATAGACTCTGTGATAACTTTTATTTGCTATACATAGGCTGCATAGAAAACAACATTTTCAACACTGGTGAGACTGAGATGCACTATGTAGTGCATGTGAGACAGAGAAGTACTCTTCCCTCACTGTGTAATTATATTGAAAAAGTGTCATGGTAACCAGAGCGGTAGGCAGCGGGCTGACAGCGCAATAGCAAGCCCTGCCCAATGTATGTCATAAGCAGCAGTGCCCATTGGTTTGATTAACACCAACAAGTCAAGCTCATAAAGAATTTAAATTAAATCATTATTAAATCTAGTATTCAAATAACAATTTATAATAGCAAATACACAATGAATAGTAATATAAGCAATAAATAGGATTAAACAAACTCATACAGTTCGTTACAGTTATTTCTTTTCAACTAAATACTTGTTAATAGTGATAAATCACTTTTAACACTTAATAAAGATTTTATTGTACATAATAAAATGGAAGTAACTATTTTAAAACTACAACATTAATCTCAAACAAAAACATGTGATTGTATCAAATTAAAAATAACAATGTTGACTAAGTTTCAATATTATATGACAACACTGTTGCGGAAATTAAACACTTGATGGTGGAAGTTAGTAACGCTTATGAAGCAAGACAGCTCAGCAGTGGAAAGATTCCCCTCTGCCGCTGGAACCCCTACATGTGTTAAATATAGCACGCAGGTAGTTTTCTACCCGGCCCAATTAAATATAAACATTGTAAGCATATAATAACCTCTTTTTGCTACATAAATATCCTAAGGATGTGCTAACATCTTTTTGCTGCATAAAAATCCTGCGTGTGATAACCTCTTTATTCTATATAACAGCCTGAGTGTGTTATGACCCATTTTTGCTATATAAATATTGACCTTGTAATAACCTTTTTTGTTATTCAAACATCCTGAGTATGTGATATTCTCTTTTGTTGTTTCCAGTAACGGGATATCAAACTTATGATTTGAAACCTATTGGAATTATTCAAAAGAGATTATGCTTCATATTATGTAGGCAGTCTTGTAGCATAACTAACCTGCGGAACTCCAGCAGTGCCTTAGTGGAGACAGGCACGCCACCTTCAGGCCAGGACATGAAGTGGAACTGTGTTACAGTCCTTGTTTCTGTTGTCTTTAAGTTCTTGAGGTAGAAACTCCGTACAAGATAGTCATCACACCAGAAGTGTTCACTCACCAAATGTACCTAAAATAAAGATAATTAATTGTTGTCTGTTTTCCGCCACATTTACAAATATGTCATCTAGTGGACAGTAAATTAATAAAAATGGTGATGTGGTTGTGGTAAATTGCATCCCCCGATGCCTACGATTGCTATTAATTACCCTTGAGTATTATGTCAGTTAAGTTTTATTGCAATGTAAATAAACTTAATCTCTAAAAACTATTTACACGTTTTAAAACCAATATGTTTCAGAAAAGTTTCCCAATCATAATAGTTGCCCAGAGTTTGTTATAAATAGGGAATGTTTTGATTAATTTTTTGTTACAATTGGCGCACTGAATAGTGAAAATACATTTGCTTTTGAAGATTCATCCTCCAATGGCCATTTAATACTTAATTAAAAAGTGGTTATATCTGGACAGTTAAATAATTATACCTTAAACCTTCACTATGAGAATTAATTTTATATGTCCTAATTTGTACTGTCTAATTATTAATTTTCTGTGTATATATAACAAGACAACACTTAGCGATCTTTTTTTTTATATTTACTAACCCTTTTAATGCCAGCATGATTTTTTTTATTTTGTAGCAAAAAATACTAAGCCAGTATCCTGTTGACATGAAAAAATGCCAGGGCTATTTTGTAGAAAATACAGAGTTTTGTATAAAAATTCATAAGTTTGTAATTTATCATCATAGAGTAATGAAATTGGTCTTGTTTTGTATATATTTAGTTCCATTATTGACAAAAAATAACGGTTTTTAGTTTTTACAATAAAAAAATTTCTACAAAATATAAATTTATATACCTACTTTTTTACAAAAATTTTTTAGTTTGTTCTATAATAACATAGCTTAAAATTCATACCACCACCAATAATAGTATTTTATATTATAATATAGTTAATTTTTAGTACATACACAAAATTTTAAGTACATACCTTGATAAATACAGAAGTTATGTTATATTTCCCAGATATATTATTATTATTACACTTCGAAAAATCACTTTCTTCATAAAATCATCCATATATTCGATCTGAGTTCATAAAAACTTTCAAAGTCCAATAAAAACTTAAAAACAGAGAATGTTTACCTAATTACTAATAATATATATTGTGTTATATATTTACAATGTTACTATATACAATTTTATGGTATAATGTTCTAACACCTGTGGTCACCAAATCATGTCGGATGGACACCTTTCTTACATGCTTTACAAATTGTTTTTGTTCTCTTTCTCCTACCTCAAATACTGGTACTTTGCTTGCTGTAAATACTGCAGTTCCTTAGCAAAATCCTAGGAAGAGATTCTAGGCCAAATGAAGGATTAGCACCAAGATTGTCACCCCCTCCCATGTCCGGGTTGGGTCGATGAGATTGGGACTCCTGCCTAAGCCACTCGCTGGAAAGGTCTTCAATTATTGAAGTTGTAAATTGAAATCCAAAGAGGATAAAATGAGGTATAATTATGTTCCATGTAGCCTTTAGAAAGTGTACAATAAGTCTTGTGAGATTTTATATACATTAAATGCCTATAAAATAAATTAAAACGAACAATTTCTATATCGATCGTCGGTTACGTAATTTACGATTGCTATATCGATTGTAGGAAATTTTCGCAAATATGCTGACGATCGCTATATCGAGATCGCTGGCATTAAAGGGGTTAAGATCGATTTCGGTCTTGTAAGACCACCTTCAGTTGTACAGTAAGGTTATAATAATACTTAATTTAGAATAATTAATCCAGCTGATACTATACAAATTTAAATAAAAATGTAGATGGATAAGTTCTAGATCTTGTTAAACTTTATAATTTTGCATCTTCATGATAGAATCGAACATAATATTTGAGTGAAATTTTATTTGGTCGTTGAGTAATAATGACGGATTTTCTTTTGTGTTTTTGTATGAGTAAAACTTTCAATAGCATCTAGTTTTTTGCTTTTAGGTCCAATATGGATAATTTCAGAATTTTCCTCTATTGAAGAAATATTATGGTTTTCTTGAATTAAATGTTCAGCAAACGTTGATAAATTCGAAGTTTGTTTTTTGTATATGTTCTTTAAATATTTTATTGAAACTTCTTCCTGTTTGGCCAATGTAATATTTAGGACAAGTTGTACATGTAATTTTATATATTCCTGATTTATTGTATATGTTTTCATTATATTTTGTAGAATAACTATATTGTAGTATATTTTTGATGCTGTTCTTTATTCTATATGTAATTTTATATCATTGTTAGGAAAATATATTATATAAAGATTTGTTAATATCTCCATTATAATTCCTATGAATATAGTTATTTTTTTATTTTTAGAATTAAGAGTTTTTTGAGTTATTAATTAATTTACTTATTAAATTTGGGTGATATCCATTATCGACAGCAATTTGTTTGATAATGTTGAGTTCTTCTTGATAATATTCTTCTGTAAGAGATGTCTGATTCATACTGTGGATGTATTGTAAATTATTTGATTTGTTGGTGCTAATCCAACATCATACAAATTAGCAGCCTTCCACAGTATGATTCATAGACTACTGAATACACCTCTTACAGAAGAATATTATCAAGAAGAACTCAACATTATCAAACAAATTGCTGTCGATAATGGATATCACCCAAATTTAATAAGTAAATTAATTAATAAACACAAAAAACCTCTCTTAATTCTAAAACTAACAAAACTAACTACAATCATATGAATTATAATGGAGATATTAACAAATCTTTACATAATATATTTTCTAAACAAGGATATAAAATTACATATAGAACAAAGAACAGCATCAAAAATATACTACAACATAATTATTCTACAAAGTATAATGGAAACATATACAATAATTCAGGAATATATAAAATTATACATTCAACTTGTCCTAAATATTACATTGGCCAAACAGGAAGAAGTTTTAGTAAAAGATTTAAAGAGCATATAGAAAACAACAAAGTTCAAAATTTATTAACGTTTGCTGAACATTTAATTCAAGAAAACCATAATATTCCGTCAATAGAAGAAAATTTAGAAATTATCCATTTTAGACCTAAAAGTAAAAAACTAGATGCTATTGAAAAATTTTACATATACAAAAACACAAAAGAAAATCCATCAATATTACTCAACGGCCAAATAAAATTTTACTCAAATATTATGTTCGATTCTATCATGAAGATACAAAATTATAAACAAGATCTAAAACTTATCCGTCTACATTTTTATTTGAATTTGTATAGTACCAGCTGAATTAATTATTCTACAATTAAGTATTTTTATAACCTTACTGTACAACTGAAGGTGGTCTTACGAGACCGAAATCGATCTTAATAAACATAAAAAAAGATTGCTAATTGTTGTCTTTATATATATATTTAAAATATTAAGCAATATAATGGCTAGAAATGTCAAACAATATTAATTTTCAAGTTCTTTGACTGCATTTTCATATTCCTAATTATTTCAATGTCCAATTTTATTTGTATCACTCGCTTTGCTCGTTGGGGGCTTCGCCCTAAACCCCCTTGGGGTTTCAGGCCAATTCGTTGAATATAAAAATTTGCCTGAAATTGTCTATTGTCTTTAAAAGTCTCCCAGAGCTCCGGTATTGGTACCCACGTACAGTAGTACTGACCCACCCGCCCACCCATACACGTACAGTGGTACTGACCCACCCGCCAACCCATACACGTACAGTTGTACTGACCCACCCGCCCACCCATACACGTACAGTGGTACTGACCCAACCGCCCACCCATACACGTACAGTGGTACTGTGAACTGATTATTATCAGCCGTGAACTGATAAAAATCAGTTCACACGGCTGATAATATTTTCCGTTAAAATGTTATTTATTTAACAGGACAAATGTTTATTTTAAAAAAATCATGGTTTCTATACATTGTATACAAAATGTATTTTTAAAAAATCATGGTTTTTATACGGAAAAAGTGATAGTAAAAAAATGATAGTGTATTATTAATAATAAAAAAAAAAAAAAAAAAAAAAAAAAAAAAAAAAAAAACGGAAAAAGTGATTTTAAAAGTAAGCTGTTAAAAAACTAAATTTATTAATTGATTTCAGTTACCTGTTACTTAACCATTCGATCAACTGAAGCATGGTCCATCCAGTCTCGCTATGGGGAGGCCGGCAAACGTAGAGACCCATTAAAAAAAATTTAAATCCTCAAAAAGTATTGTTTGAAAGGTTAATTTAACTATTAATAGTATGTGTGTTTGCCTGTTAGTTAACCATTCGTGCAGTGAATGAATGGAATATCCAGTCTCGCCACGGGGAGGCCGGCAAACGTAGAGACCATATTTACAATAGCTAAAATGTTGGAGAGTTTTATTTTAGGCAGGCCCCCTGGCCTACTGCCTAGTATTTACAACAGCTAAAATGTTGGGGAGTTTTATTTTAGGCAGGCCCCCTTGCCTACTGCCTAGTATTTACAATAGCTAAGATGTTGGGGAGTTTTATTTTAGGCAGGCCCCCTTGCCTACTGCCTAGTATTTACAATAGCTAAAATGTTGGGGAGTTTTATTTTAGGCAGGCCCCCTTGCCTACTGCCTGGTAAAGTACATTTTCGGGTTCGGCCAACTTACGACGGGGATCTATTTGTAATTTCAAACTGTAAATGAGCGTTGATAGATGGCTCATTTCTCAAACGGCGAAACTCATTAATGAAAGGATTTGAAGTAGTGAGATAAGAATTGATAGATTCAATCAAATTGGCAATGAGAGATCTACCCATGGCAATATTCTTGCGCTCCTCACCATCGTCGATGTAAAGACGGCACCGGTTGACAAACTAAACGTCCCCACCCCAAGGCGCGAACCTTTGACCAGCGGCGTCCAGATTGTAAACTTGGTGGTACATTCTTCCTTCGATTTTGAAGAATGAGAGTCCACTAGGATGACGGTACCCACCAGACACCTCGAGTGCACAGAAGGCAAACAGGTCGTTGTATGCTCTGGATCGTTCTAGGAAATGACGATTAGTATAAAGTGGGGCGTCCAAAGGAGGTAAATTAAGAATATTATATGCTCCCTCACCACAGCACCACTTTTTTCTGTCTTTCTCTTCCTCAAACAGCCGAGCATGACAGTACGAACACTTGTAAATGTCATCTTCCCAAAGACATACTTTACGGAGTTTAAATGAATTAATGCCATTTAAATCGTAGCCTCTACAGTACGCCATCGGGCCTTGTTCACCAATCTTTCGAGCAAGGAGAGCAGGAACGTGTCTCATGTTGGAAAATGAGGGATTCTTCAATCAAAAAGCCTCTACTCTCTGGCAGGAAGCTCCAGGATACTGATCGTTATAACGTCGAACAGCTTCTCGGTCGATCTCGGGATTCTGCTCGGTGTAACGTCGGACAGCTTCTCGGTGGATCTCGGGATGCTGCTCTGTGTAACGTTGGACAGCTTCTCGGTTGATCTCGGGATGCTGTTTGGTGTAACGTCGGTCAGCTTCTCGGTTGATCTCGGGATTCTGCTCGGTGTAACGTCGGACAGCTTCTCGGTTGATCTCGGGATTCTGCTTGGTGTAACGTCGGACAGCTTCTCGGTTGATCTCGGGATTCTGCTCGGTGTAACGACGGACAGCTTCTCGGTTGATCTCGGGATGCTGGTCAGTGTAACGTCTTACAGCACCTCTATTTATCTGAGGTTTATTTTTACTGTATCTTTTTTTGCATCTGTAAGCTGTTCCTGTCGAGTACTTGTCAAGCTCTTTGGACGTCCTCGCTTAACCTTTTTAGGTCTGCCGGGCATTTTGTTAAATAATGGCCTGGTCATAGGAGACATTTCTTTTAAGGGTGATAACACTACCACAGGCATCAATTTTAACTTAACATCGACAAAAGAGTCCTGCGAGTCTAGATTAGATGTACAGATTGGTTCATACAATTGGTTTGGAGGGTCATCAATTCGCGGTTCTTCAGGGACAATAGTAAGGTCTTGTGTGGCAGTTTTTCCCAAAGTCAGCTGAGTTATAGTGAACTGTCTTGCAACTCCATCCAGAGCTGCATTCGACAACATCAAACTGGCCAGTGAAAAGTAGCTGTCACACAGAAATAGGCGGGCCAGATTATTACCATCATTGGACAAATCAAAATGGCGCTTTTCATTCACTGGATGTGGATCAAACAGATACAGCAGTTCATTTACCCTCCAAAAGGAGACAGTAACTGTTTGACCCGTGAAAAGGAATCCGATATCTTTTTGATTTGCAGCCAATATGTCTTGTAATTTTTCAGTAAGTGACGAAACAGTGTCATGCCAATCATCTTTCGTTAGGGGATAAAGTGCATCGTAAATGTGCTCTAGTTGTAACAGAGAAACTGACTGATTCAAAACATGAATGACTGATGGTAATTCTTCTGGAAACAAGTACCGCCCATAACCAGTACAATTCTCACTACGCAGTGTTTTGTAAATGCGATCACCACTCATAAGGATTGCATCAATTGCAGTTGTCGTAAAATGTCCACCAAGACTCTTCCATGCAAGGGCACAAGCAGAATTAGCCACACACTGAGCATTTCTACTCCATGTGAAGAGTTCATTGTTGCCCTGATGAAATGACCCCTCGGCAACACAAAAAAAATTCTGTTGATGAGAAGCCATCGTAGAGAGTTAAAAAGTAAAATTATAATTAAAGTAATTGGAGAAGAAGAAATTGGAAACAAAAAAATAGTATGATGAAGTCTCGAAAACAATCAAATGAAATTCGTGATTGATTATTAATCACAATAAAAACGTATTAAATGAAAGAAACGAGAGAATAAACCTAGAGTTTATGTTGAAAAATAGCGATGATAGAAGATTCGTCTCACAATGCAGTGAAAACGATTCAGTTTTCAATAGGGCAGAAAGCCAAACAATTGAACAGTTCAGTACTGAAGGTAATTCAAGCGTGTAGAGACCGTAGGGTGTCAGCAGACTGAGGCATGAAATGCGGCGTCATCCTTATATAACCTCGGTGGAACTTGTTTCAATCGACTGAAGACCGTTCTACCAACCGTTCTAAAAACGTTCCTCTCAGACGCTCCTTCGACTCGTTTCAATCGACAAAGGCCCGGTCTACCAACTGTTCTAAAAACGTTTATCGCAGCCGCTGGAGGGTGCCTAAACCAACAAACAAATTCCGAAAATACAGCGTAAAACTATGATTGGCCTTTAGACAACAAAAATGAATACAAACTGTTTTTATACATAGTTTAAATGTCCGTACAGTTTGTACACAATTTGAATACGTAAGTGAATAAATGAGTAACATATTTTTGACAAAACTCAACTTTACCTACTTTTTGTGTGGAAATATATAGATAAAGCATTTAAGTATATAATTTAAATATTCTATTAGATGTTGTCCAAACTAAATATTACAGGTTCAGTATAAAAAACTTCAACTCTGCAAACAGGTCGGCGTTTTCAAATCAACCATTTTGATTTTTTCTAGGTTATGAAAAGTTACAAATCAAATTTTATAGCAGTTTTCGTAACAAAGTAGTAAAGTTAAATAGTGTGTACGGATTTTAGGGTCTTAAATTATCGTAATACAGCAATAAAATACGAAAACCTAACAAAAATAGAATTTTTTAAACGAAAAGTGAAATTTGATGATTTTTGCATAGTTAATATCAGAAATACCAAAAAATTACTTCTTAACAAAATTGTAGGAAATTTAATTACAAATCTGAAGTATACGGTCAGCAATTCAAAATTCCCGTCCGCCATTTTAGATGATAACGGGTGATTATCCGTTGATCACAGGCGGCTTCCAATATTATCTGAGGGGGGGGGGGGTTCTATCTAAGATGATCATAAGAAATTACCTTAGTTTTTTATTGGATACTATCTAAGTTGATAACGGAGGCACAAATTCAAATTTATAAACTTTTTGTGAGGAAACGATTGAATATACCACAAACAGTTTGACACATTTCGTACAGAATTGAATTATTAGTTTGAATATTTCATTAGGTGTTATTCAACTAATTATTACAGATTCTGTAAAACAAAAATCTCAACTGTGCAAATAGGTAAGCGTATTTTCGTCAGCCATTATGAATTTTTTTTGGTAAGGAAAGTGCAAAATACAATTGTATAGCATTTTAGTAACAGGAAATGTGAGGGTAAATAGTATGTAAGGTTGTAGGTTTCTGGCTTCTTTTAATCATGATTAAATAGGATGATCTCCTACAAAAAAATCACTTGTTTTCGACAAAACTTAACTTTACTGACTTTTTGCGAGGAAACTATAGTATGTACCTTTTGTGGTACATAGATTTTTGTATGTACATTACATTTTTTTTACAGCAAAAATTTTTAGGTAGAACATTTCATTAGATGCTATCTAAACTAAATGTTACATCTTCAGTAAAACAAAAACTTCAAGTCTGCAAACAGTACAGCAATTTCACGTAAGCCATTTTGAAATTTTTTTTAGGTTATAAAAAGTGAAAAATCAAAGTTTATAGCAGTTTGATAGTAAAGTTCTATACATAAATAACGTGTAGGGTTTTAAGGTTTTAGCTCCTTTAAATCATGCTTAAATGGGAGGAACTATTCCAAAAAAATCACGTGTTTTCGAAAGAACTCAAGTTTACCGACTTTTTCTGAGGAAACTATTGTATATAGCAAAAAAACATACAGGACACTTTTGTGCAGAATGTTATTGTCAATTTGAATATATCATTTGGTGTTAAGTAAACTAAAAATTAAAGTTTCATTAAAACAAAAACCTCAACTCTGCAAAAAGATAAACGTTTTCACGTCAGACATTTTGGATTTTTTCTAGGTCATGGACAGTGCAAAATCGAATTTAATAGTAGTTTTGATAACAAATTAGTAAAATTAAGTAGTGTGTAGGGGTTTAAGTTCTTAAATTATCGTTATAATGCAGTAAAATACGAAAAACAAAACAATAATAAAATTGTTTGAACGAAATGTGAAAATTAACGATTTTTTGCGCAGTTATTATCAAAAATACAAAAAAATGTTATATGACCAAAATTGTAGGAAATGTAATTACAAATCTGGAGTATGCTGTCAGATTTGTTCTACAACCAACGGTTTGCCCACAATTAAGCCGTTAGTAAAACTCTGCACACAATTCAAAATTCCCGTCCGCCATTTTGATTTTTTTTAGGGTTAAAAATTAAAAAAAATTTAATTATCGGAATTTTCCCGTCGGTTGCTCAGCAAAATCTACAAGTGTGCCAAATTTCAAGTTTCTAGCTCATCTGGAAGTGGGTTAGAATTTGTATACGTGAGTGAGTGAGTGAGTCAGTGAGTTACACATGCGGCTATATAGATATTAGATTAGTTAAAAGTCCTTCAAACTTAAACAAAATCGATTAAATAAATAATACAGCTAGATAAAAAAAGAAAACAACGTGTCGTCTCCCTTTTACAATCAGTAAATATTTGTGAAAGGATATTTTTTTCTGTGAAACTATAGAGAAGCACTAAATCTTCCACCCTAGATGGACGCTGTTAGTTTAAGGGAGGCCCTCTTACATACTACACCAAAGAAGTGTCTCTATTAAGTTTGACATAAAAATGTCCCAACCGCAGCTGGAGTGGAAATGACAATTCTTAGCATCGCACCTCGCCACATTGTGTCTTAGAATCTTTCTCCATTTGAACACCAACAGTCCCTCATTATTTTTCCGTTAATAGACCATGATGTTCAATGAAGATAAAAACATGCCAAAGGGTTAAAAGTATTCATTTAAGTCAGAGGTTGAAAGTTTACTTACAATACCTTTAGTATATTCACATGTTTTTTTACATTGTTACTGAATTGTTTACTTAAATTAAGTAAATAATTTGCAACAATACTACAAATGAAGATCAGGATTTTCAGTGGCTTGGCTTCAAAAATGAAAATTCATAGTACTTCATTAAACAAGATTAAAATTTAAAATCTCAACATTCTAATGTTTTGTTAAAGAAAACATGAAATGACATTTTCATCTTTGATGACTTTTTAATATTTGAAAATAATAAAAAAACCTATTTCGGCAAAGTTAAATTTGAAACAGTTTGTACAGATTCTTTTTGCTATAAAATATTTTGGTACATTGTGGACTAGTATTTAAACTGAAAGCTTTCATGGAACATTTGTAGTTTTAACCTATCATTACAAGAGCCAATTAGGTTACCTCATAGATGTGGTAAAGTTCTGATCCCTCTTCCGGCCAATACCGGTGGCACATGGATACATCATTCTCTATCAGTCTAGTCAACATAACCATGACCACACATCCTTGCTCCCAAACCATCTGCCATAGATCTGGTGCTGTGTGTGGCAGAGGGCCCTGCGTGGCGATATATGCTGGGTTACGTGGGTCGTGATCAGTCTGTAAACAACAATCAAACAGATGTTGATATTGGATTTTTCCTAAACAAAATGTTACTTAAGAGAATTGCAGGAACAGATATTCCTTCACTATCTTAACTAATTCTGAATATAATTGCATATTCAAACAATCAATTTCTATATATCATACTGTGAGCTTCTGTAAGAATATCTAAATATGTACATTCAAATATTAAGGTACTTGTATTTATTTCATTTCTATATACTGTAAGTAAAATATTTTCGATTGAATTAAATTTATCTTATTTTCAAGATTTGGATAGCATGTAGCATAGTTATTGTACAGTTCATAACACACAAAAATATTCCTCGTGTCAAGTATGAATGTTCTATGTACCATAAAAGTATCCAACGGTATCTGCCAATATACAATAGTTACTGTAATATGACAACAAATTTATATATACTGTATATAAAACATAAAATAACAACAGAATATAACAATAGAATAATAGAATATATATATATATATATATATATATATATATATATGTATATATACATATATACATAATGTAAATAGATATCTTGATATTATTAACACTAGTGCAGTTATTTTTCTGTTGACTGACACTATCAGAGAAAAAGTCAACATCTTCAGAAACCCCATTAAAAAACCTGTTAAGACAGGCAATAGTTCCAAAGTAACTATAATTGCTCAAGTGGTAGCCGATCGCTTTTAAACTATAGACGAAACCCAAGGTGAATTGACATTTAATAGCTAAAGATCGTATTCTAAATACCAAGACATGTAGTAAGTGATCTTCAATACTACGAGGGCTATCCAGAATGTAACAGACGTTTTGAAATAAAAAATTAACCAACTGAAATAGGAACATTTTATTATATACATTTAAAAGCTACACTTTTAAGCTATTTTTCAACGTATCTCCTTTCAAATTGAGACATTTATCATAACGTGACACAAGGTTTTCGATTCCAGCTTTGTAGAAATCTGCCGCCTGAGATCTTAACCACTGACTTGTCTTGTACGATTGGCTGTATGGGGACGTGCATTGTCATGGAAAAACAAAATCTTTGAGCTCAATTTTTCCCTATGCTTGTTTTGTATCGCTCGCCTTAGCTTCTGCAATGTTTCATAATACCTCTCTGCGTTGATTGTTGATCCTCGTTCAAGGAAATCAACCAGAATCACACCCTTAGCATCCCAAAAAACAGTTGCCATAATCTTTCTCGCTGACAGAGTTTGGAGACATTTTCTTGGTTTTTTTGGAGAATGGGTGAGCCCCTATTCCATAGACTGCATTTTTGTTTCACAATTGACATGCTTCACCCATGTTTCATCACCAGTAACGATACGATCGAGAAGTTCGTTACCATGTTTGACATATTCATCAAGGAAAATTAACGATACAGCAAGTCTTTGTTTTTTGTGATCTTCTGTAAGGATTTTTGGAACCCACCTGGCACAAAATTAGTGGTATCCAAGCTTCCCTACAACAATTTCATGAAGTAAACTTCGTGAAATTTGTGGGGAATGTTCCGAGAGTTCAGTCATTGTGAAACGGCGATTTTTACAAACTTTGTCATTGATTTTCAACATCAAATCTTCAGTCACAAGGCTAGGCAGACCGCTACAACTATCGTAATGAACATTAGTGTGGCCATTTTTGAAGTCAATACACCACTGCCTTACTCTGCTTTCACTCATTATTCCATTTCCATAAACTTCACACAGTTGGCGATAGATTTCAATTGGTTTATGGTTTTTTGCCAACAAAAACCTTATCACTGAATGCACTTCAAAAGTGGAGGGATTTTCAATTGCAGTACACATTTTAATTATTCAAAGTGAGACAAGCAAAAGAGGTACAGACCGCGCACGACTACAGCTCGATGCGTACTGAACGCCAGAGTGTTTTGACACCAAGATGGCGGCTATAGCCCCAATCAAAAATTTCTGACAGTCTGGTACTTTCTGGATAGCCCTCGTATTTGAGCTGCTTGACAGAGTATTTACTCTACATCTCAGGGGCTAAACATTGGATAACATATGAGTGCAGCCAAGATTAATGCTAGGAGTAAACTACACTCTGACCCCATGACTGCTCATAACTTTCTTAGCAGTCTTTTATGAGTCTTGATATGATTTAGAGGCCATTCTGAAATTATGTAGCGCTAAAATCAAGCTTTTCAGCTTCCCCCCTTCCTCCCTTGTAACTGACTTTTAACGGAAATACCTAACCCCCCTCTCAAATTACGTAACGCTTTCAACAACACCCCCTCCAATTTATGTTGTCCATTTTCATGCATATTATGATTTATGATAGTCATTGTTTTGATTTTGTTCCGCTTGTTTTCTAATGGGAAAGGAGAACATATAAACTTTAAAATTTTGTAAAAAATCTTTTGGGAAAAACGATCAAATTTTGTGAATGAATGAACTGAAACTGAATAGTTAAGAGGTTTAATAGTTACGTAATGCTGCGTAGAAACCCCCTACCCTCCCACATAACGGAGTATAATACAGTGGAACCTTGATACCACGAATCTCAAGGGAATTGAAAAATATTCGTCTTATCGAGGTATTCGCGATAACGAGGTTCGTGTTAGCGAGGTTCAAATGAGTGACATTCGTGTTATAGAGGTTAGCATTTTATACGGCGACGGGTTGAAATGTAATTCCAAATAAAACATACGTAAAATACATACATCGTACTGTACATTGTAATTTACAAATTAATGACAGATACAATTAATACATAGGAATATAAATAGCCAGCACAATAAAAAGTAAACGGCCAAATGAGTATGACTTAGTAAATTACATAACCTAATCAACATTTTAAAATACAGTACTGGTAGTAATTTAGTAAACATAAACAAAGAGTAACATACGAAATTGTACTGTAGTATTGTACTACACTGTACTAAATAATACACCATTGGACATGCCCGCCATATTCACTAATTACTGACACAACACTACGTACAAAGAGAGGCTAAACTGAAGTCAATCGGAACTGACAGTACAGTCTCATGCCACTGCAGTGGCGCGACAGACGGAAGTTAGTTTTCATGTCTTGACATGAATGAATTGGAAATATAAATACGTCTTATTGAGGTTCCACCCGTGGGAATTCGTCTTATAAAGGTCAGATTCATGTTATAGAGGTTTTTGGCTGTTGAAATTCGTGTTATAGAGGTTTCTATTGGTCTTGGAAAGTGGAATAAAATTCATCTTATCGAGGTAGTTATATTCAAATATTCGTGTTATAAAGGTACTTTTAACATTGAATGTTATGGGCAATTCAAGGGGATTTTTTTAATATATGTGGTATCTAGGTTTTTGTGCTATCGAGGTTCGTGCTATCAAGGTTGTACTGTACTATCAAAAACCCTCCTCCGCCCCTAAATGCGTTACGTAATTTAAAGATGGCCCCTTATGACACAAGAGGATAAGGGGGTTTCTACTTCTGAATGACTGCTGTTTTACAAAAGTTATGTGAATAATTTTTTTTTTAATCCAATCATTGAAAAACGCTGAACAAGTAATTTATTTGCTGTAATTATAACAGTTTTAATTGCGGTGAAGTGCAATTGTTGTTTGTTGTGGAGTGCCAAGGATTTGTTAACAGAGTTAGGAAGCTTAGTTCTAAAACTATTTAAACATCTTTTCTTTCATAAATATTCCCAAATCAGTTAAAGTTGCAAAAGTATAGTACAACCTTGGTTGTCCGGCCTAATGTGGCAAATATCAAGTCAGATAAAACATAAGTCATAAATAACTTGGTTTTATTGGAGAAACATGTTTAGTAACTGATAACAGACAGCACGTGTAAACGGAGCGCCTAAAATTACATATGACACAACACGCTCTGCAGCAATTGTAATGAAACGAACGAAGTTTATCACGATCGCCAACTTTGACGCTGCTTTACAATACAATACGAAAGATATTTATGTTCCACTTCCCCCACTCGCAAAATGGACTCTTCTAGTCAGCCACACTGAACAAAAGTAAACAACATTGGCAGCTCGGATCTTCAGGCACATTATTAAATTATTACGTAATAATAAGCGACCGCTTGTTAAGAGAGGGTGACTAGTCAATACAGCGCCTGCAATTTACGAAATGCAAAACCGAACCACTCATGTACGATATTTGTGTTTCAAACTGAA
Organism: Stictocephala bisonia; assembly: GCA_035578905.1. NCBI lineage: Eukaryota > Metazoa > Arthropoda > Insecta > Hemiptera > Membracidae > Stictocephala > Stictocephala bisonia. The sequence continues at coordinate 59,170 of JAQJVL010000359.1, forward strand.
AGGAGCTTCCAATTAATTGCAATTTTATCTAGTAAATAATTTTTATTGTTATCTACTTGCCAAACCGAATGACACGGACTGCCGGATAAATCAGAGCCAGATAATCAAGGTTGTATTGTAATAATAATTTATCAAAAATGAGAGATAAAGGATATTCAAAATTATTGCCCAGTGTCCTTGCTACCTTCAGTATCTAACTGAGAATCTATCATAGAACGAGACGCATACATACACATCAACCACGCTGCGAGAACTACATTAAACTGAATCAATACCTGCAATGGAAATCCCGCCACGAAACGAATAGGGTCATAGAGGCCTGAAGGGTGCAAGCCGCGTCTGAGAGACAGCCGGCCGGTCGGTGCCCGCCGTGAAGAACGTGTTAAGATGTCTTTGGTTTTAAAGTTAACAAAATCTGGTCAGGATTTTATCCAATTCAAAACATTTTTCTGAGCATAGCAATAAAACACTTGAAAAACAAAATAATTGCATGTGTCACTGTAAAATACTTAATAATGAATGGTTTGTTTGGTGTTACTGTTTTAAAGTATTCTCCTTTGGTACAGTCACTTACTATGGTAGAAGCGTTGATGTAGTCGGAGCCTGAGATGTTGGACAGTTCATTGAGCACCACTCGGGCATGGTCATATGGCAAAGCATTCACATAGCGGTTCTTCTTAGCATTCTCTGGCTACAGGACAGAGAGAAAATGCTAACATTTTATTACAGAAAAATGGATAAATATTATTAACCCTTTGAAGACCGTACAATTTTTGAACATTTTTCGGTTTGTGCAAACAATTTTTTATGACCTTTGAAAAGTTGTATGTGAAAAGACCGCAATCAAATATGTGACTTTACAGACATTCAGAGAAAAATTTGTAACTATAGTAATATGTAAGATATTGAAATAATTTTTCTACCAAAATCTTTAGAAATACTTACCCTTTGCAGAAAAACTATTACAGTGGGTTAGTGTGATGTATAGTATATTATTTTTGAGATTATGCTTTGCAGTCAATAATTTTGCAGTCAATGCTTAGTGCCAGGCTAATAAAAGTTTATCTCGGTCGTGAAGAAAACTCTTTTAGACAGCTGAAGGATGGGTGCCACAGGGGTCTGTTTACTGCTGAAATCCCAATCACAAAGTCTAGACAATTTATATATCCGGATTGTATAGCTTTAGTTTACCAACATAAGAACTTCACAACTACTGAAGAAACACTTACAAGGGACCTTGCAGCCCTCGAAGAATATTTTAGAACCTGGAAGCTAAATTCTAACCCACAAGGAAGAAGTAGCCTGCTTCCACTTAAGTAACAGACTGGCTAATCAAAAACTGAACATCTTCCTAAATTGTGTAAAACTCCATCATAATGAGCATCCACAGTACCTGGGATTAGTGGCACTCTCATGTCAACTCCACTTCCTTGGCTTCCAGTGCTGTGCAATATAGCTCCTCCAGAGATAAAATGTCAGGAGGTACTACTCAAAGAATTCAATAAGATCTGGAATGTCCCACACCTACTCATTATACAGGATCTCCCACGTCAGAGCGGTCGCTTAAAATCTCAAAACTCACCTCTACGTACTGCTTTCCATTTGAGCAGATCAAACTTCTCGCCCAATACCAGCAGAGCCGTAGCGTGGAACAGTTTTGATGGACGTAATAAGTTCCTTATTAACGATCCGTTAATACCTGTAGGTGGGATGAACCTCCCTCGTAGGGAATGGCCACTGTTAAATCGGTTCCAAACTGGCGTTGGCAGATGTAATTACTGGAAGTATAAATGGGGATTGACAGTAGATCAGTTATGTGATTACGGGGAGTCTATCCAAACAATGGATCACATAGTTACAGAGTGCCCCCTGTGTTCTTTTACGGAGGGATTGGTCTGCATACACAGAAACAGTGAGGCAGGTGTTAGATGGCTCGATGGATTGGACTTAGCTTTGTAACAGGAGATCACTTTACATTTTATAATCAATGAATATATAATCATGACTTTTGGATAGTTATCCAAATATACATTGAAGCTATATAATTAACAATTGGTAGCTGAAAACAAACCATACGATATAGATAAATATTTGAGATTATATCTAAAAAATTAAAAGTAACAAATTAAATTTCAAGTTCGGTTTCCCCTGGAGCATTAACTAGAAACATTTTAAAAGTGGGAACCCTTTTTATTTTGTTTAGAATTTTAAAATGAACATGTGTAGCAAATTAAATCAAAATATAATAATAATCATATAAGTTAGAGCTAATTTACGGAATTTATCTAGACATCGACATATACGGTCAGCTGATTCTTTCCAAAGAGTAACGATATTTTACATGATTATTTTTTTCGGTAAAGGTAATTGATATATATATTAATGGTTTACACATTTAAATCAACTCTTTTAGAGCAGTTTGACATTCATACAAACTGACTATGAAGGTTATTACGCAACAATAACTAAGTGCGGGCCAGCGGATCGGCCTGTCGTCCTCAACAGCAAAAATGTCACGGGCTGACACATCCTCGGCCACATGTTGCTAGTCCTCGGCAGAAAAACACGACACGCCGTCGGATCGGCCTGTCATCCCCAAAGAGTTAAAACAATATTTCCATTATCACACACTAGTTAATGAACTATTTTTAACATTTATGTGCATTATTTTGTTAATTTTTATATAATTATTTGATAATATATTATTATTATATAATTATTTGATAATAATATTTGGTAATATTCTTATAAGCATGTATTTGACACTAATTCTAAGAAATTTATTCATGCAATAGTGGGAAAATTAGTAATTTCATTAAGTTACTTTTTGTATTTTCACAGAGGACTTTTTTAATTTCTTTATTTACTTTTCAAGTGTTCTGATTTATAATGCAGTTGTGCAGAATGTTAGTAACTTATTTCTGTTACATGCAACAATAAGAATGTGTGTCTGCATTGTGTTACTTGTTTATATTTTAAGTACATTTAACAAATCACAACCAATAGAATGTGTAGTAGACAGATTTTAATTATCTAATAGTGGTTTTAGTAGAAACATGATAGATGTGTTTTACCTGTTCAAGTTCTATTTTTGTATAAATCATATTTTAAGTAAATAAAAAGCATTATATTATATTATTATTACATATGAAACCTAAGGTCAAGCGATCTTTAACCAGTCTGATTTTTCAATTAAAATAGTAAGTTTGGTGCGGTCTATGTGATTAGTTAGATTGGTGTTAGGTCTGACAACAGTTGCTGCTGACGACAGGTGTTTTGTACATAACTGTTTTGCCATCAACTCTAGTTGATTATCGACATTAAGCTACATTGCTGTACACTTATGTTATAAATATCTAGACTATTATTTTGTTACTTTTCAGTCCAGATTTTGTAAAAGATTGTTTTTTTAGAAGTGAGGTGAAAACCATGGATTACAAAAATAAAATGGTGAAATACAGTGACAGTGAAAATAGAGTTGTTGATAAATTAGCTGCTGGTTTCGATAAAACAACCTCATTTCGTATAAAAGAGAGTGAACAAATAAATTCAACTTTTTTTCAAAATTTTTTCAACACATAACAAAACATTACCCCTCACAAAAAAGCAAACATTTGAAAACGTATGGAATCTTGTTATAAGTTTCCTTGTAGTTAGTGTTTTAATTATGTAAAAATTGAATTGTAATTGCAATTTATTATAGAAATACATTATATTGATACATTCAAATAGACCCCTCAATATTTACTAATAACATTACCACTGTAAGAATATGGGTAGGTGGGCCATTATCACAGCATGTGTCCGTGTATACACATAATTTGTACAACAGTGACTGACCCACCCATACACATACAGCAGTATTGTCTCACCCACCTACCCATACGTGTACAGTGGTATTGATCCACCCACCTACCCACACATGAACAGTGGTATTAATCCACCTGCCCACCTATATACATGTACATTGCTGCTGGTACACCCACCCACCCATACATTTATGGTGGTACTGTTACCGTACTTATATATTAACAGTACTTCAGCAACAAAAAAATTCAAAGCTGACAGTCAAAACCTATGAAACTTTTTCTTCAATTAAATAGAGCATTTTGAAAAACTGTTCTTGAGAAATGTTAATTATTTTTATATTGTAAAATACTGTCGAGGACTCACGAGTCTGGGAGCGACCAGAACGCAACCCGCCCAACACTAACCGATAATTTAGCCGAAAACTTTCCCTGGCGCCTGCAACTCTCGCTCCCAGACTCGTGAGTCCTCGACAGTAGTAGTTAGTTCTTTTTCAACTCATCCAAACTAAAAATAACAAAAACATTTTCCCCTATAAAAAATTATGAAACTGCACATTCCTTGGTATGTTTATTTGAAAATGTGTGGAATCTCGTTATAAGTTTCCTTCTTTTAGTCTTGAAACCTCTTACTTTTTAGTCTCATAGAGCAACTGTGATTGCTTACTAAAATGACACAGTCTAATGCTCTCAAGTCCTTTCTCACTAAATAATAATTTAATATATTCCTGAGCCATGTTATAATTTGAATAGTGGTAGTAAATTTACCCTCTGAGCAATTATCGTGGCACAAGGTTCTGCTTCATAAGCACACAGAGCTGCCCATTCTGTCTCCAGCCGATCCTTGTTGCGGAGATGGTCCTCCATGTATGACTGCGCAAACAACAAAAATGGTAAAACTATTTTAAACACTGAAAATACACTAAGCAAGTATGATGTAATACTGGGATACACAGCTTATTGCATCTTATATTTGGGGACACAGAATGCTATGTTATGTTTAATGGTTGTTCCTATCTTCACATTACAAAAATACATCCTGATGGGTGTGTTTTTCTTCAAAAATTGTTTATTTCTGGGTTTTATTTAATTTATTTTTAGTTTTGCTACTGCAGTGCAGATGGTGTAAACATATATCACAGGTAAACATTAACTCAAAATAAATGGTTCATAGGGTAGGTAGTGAGAAAGAGATGGGGAACTTCTCCCACCACAGTTCAACTCCAGTGAAACGTGCTACAAGGTACAGTCAAATCAGTAAGTTAGCCTATTAATGGACACGGACTGCTGTATTATTTAGTTCCCGTTCATAATTCACTCTCATTAAAAGTTGTGATTGCTGCATAAAATTATGGACAGTTTATTTAAAAACATTTTTACACATTATGTGTTTGTCTCATAAACGATACTGAACATAAACAGTATTATAAAAATGTTTTGCAAAACAATACAGCTTTAATTATATCAGCTGTTTTTATTGAATTTAAAATTTACAAACAGATTTTGTTTACACCGTGATTAATTGTTTGTGTGAATTACTGTTTGTGATGTATTTCATTTTATATATACACTATTAAGATAAATTAAAATAAATAAATCAACAGCAAATAATAACAACACAATAGCAGACCTAACATCAAACTTTGTTGCACGTAGAAAGAGAATTTTGAGTATAATGGCAAAGACTGTACATTATCAGGTGTTTGGGCATGGTGGAGGCAGAATCTGTCATTCATGTACTTTCCACACACCATCAACCATGGATTTATAATGCATAATGAATCTTTATTGCCATCTGTCATGAGTTTACGAGTATATATACTGGTAATAAAAGCCTAAGAATATTATTAGTAAAAATAAGTAGAGATTTCATGATAGATAAAATATGTTTTATATTGCTTTACAATAAAAAAAAATTATATTTACATAAATTAATAACTTCCTTTTTTTACTATTTAATTCCTCACAAAGAATTTCAATAGTTACACAACGTGACTAATTCAGAACAAAAATAAAAATTACAGTCTTTTGATAAAACAAAGAGAGTATATGCTATTTTGATTCCAACACGAGTTTTAAAAATTTGAACACTACCAAAGAATTAGACGGAAGTGACAAATGAAAATCAATCTTAAAAAAATTACTAAATTGTTTTCTAATTTGAACTGGAAATTTATTTGTTTTTTGGGCTTGGTTTAATAAGTTTGTTTTATCAATTCTGTAAAAATTGTATTTATTTCTAGTCCAATCTTATCATACCTGTATACAGTCTTGTTAAGTTTATTATGTTAATTCTTTAATAAAATTTAAAAATTAATTTCTTAGATACAAAAATTTTAATTTTTCAGTTCGTTACATATCAAATGTTTGTCATTTGCGTGTTAGAATTTATTGCAAAATCAAATATCTAGCAGTTTTACGAGCTTCCCCTGGAATATGTTAAGCACTTGTCTGTTTCTAGTACCGTACTGGTACCTCACTTACCAGAACCATGTGGCCGGTAGATATATCCATGCTACTGAGAGCGGGCTCCTCACTCCTGCAACACAACACTGCTTGATGTAGGCAACTGTTGCAATAATACAACTCTGCAGCTGTATAAATACATTGGGTTGGATCAATATTTAACAAAATTCATACCTAATTAATTTTTAATTGAGTTTGGCACGTAACTGGTGTAAGCAAGGTCATCAATCCAACTTTAATTCACTTTTATCAAGGTTGACAGAGGTAGTATGTACGTCGGTCTTTAAGAGTTTGTATTAACATTAATTAAGGCCTCTTGCTAGTTCAGTGGTTCACACTTTTGCTTCATATGCAGTTGGTCACAGGTTCAAATCCCGGGAGGTGCACTAAAAATTTGCTTGATGGGTTTGGACTGTTGTCCCATAAAAACGTTTGTAGATTAAGTAAAAAATGCCACTAGCATAGACTAAAAAAAATTAATGAATAAAAATAAGGAGATTTAAAAAAATTCAAAGTGGCAAGTTTTGGAAAGTACCCAGATTCTTTTTAAAATTTTTTATAAAAGGTGAGACCAGTCTTCTGTGGAAAAACTAACAGAACTTATTTCACCAAACAGAAAACCTGGCTTCACAGAACCCATATGAGTAGTCTTCTTGTTTCTACAATCAATGGCTGTTGGGCTATTAATAAATTACCCTTTCTAAGGAACAGTTGAACTCAGTAACCAGAATACACTGATCCACATTCATCCCACACTCATATCATCATTCATATTCGTTTTAAAATACGCACAACATTGTGTCAGCGTCTCAAAAGTAAGAATAAGAATAGTATTATGTATTTTTATTGTAACACACTTTTTTTGTTATTATTTATTACCTCTGATCACATCTTGGTGACTATTATCTATTTAGCATCTAATATCAGCAATTAATTTTGCAGATTATCCACAGGACTCACTTATCCACAGTATCCTTACCAGTCAGGTTTACAAAACATTATACAATAGTTATGACTAAAAATGTTAAATACAAAAAAAGTTGCAGATTTTCCTTGATTGATTTTAGTTACACCTAACCTAACTTTAATTACATGGATCACATTTAAAAATATTTATATCTCAATTAATTGATCGTAATTGTATTGTAAGTGTCAACGTATTGTGAAGATACAAACCAAGATGAAGTACTGGAACGTGATGATGGACTATTGTCAGATTCTCGTGAAAGGCTTGCGATACGGTGAGAGGTGGCAGTTGGAGGTGCAGCATCATGGGGAGGTTTGGCTGCCATCCTTGCTCGACACAGCTCCTGACACAAACAAAAATCAAAAAAGGTTACTTTCATATTCTGAGAAAATAAAATATAAGACATATAAATGTTATTTATACTATAACATTGATTACTATTATTGTTTTAAATGTTTTTTTTGTCTACATGATACAATATCACATTAATTATTCAGTTAAAAAATAAATGTCATGTAAGAAGAGGCAAAATGTCACTTAAGACCTTACTTTAATGAATGAAAAGCTATAAAGTAAAAATTTTAAACAGAATTAAAGATTAAAGACAGATAGTATTGTACTTGTATTTTTATATTCATGTAGAAATCAAAATACTTGATATATCTCTAAATGTCAACCTGCAGAAGCTTATATTCAGGCCAAGGTGTTGTGTAGGTGTATCTTAAATTAAGTGAATGGATATTAAATGCATTCAAATTTTATTAACCATATCTACGTTCACGAATCAACAATGCCAATGAATTTTTTATGATATAAAATACTATAAAATCAATGTTATATGTTTTAGGACATTGCTAAGATGAAAACAACATGATTTAATTAAAAAATATCCTATTCAATAAAATTCTGTCTTAACCCTAAATAATTTTAATTCTTTACTTTTGGTACGTTGAGCTTTCTCACATTATGAACCCTAATATTTCTGATTATATATTGATTATGTTTTTTCTAAATCCATTATATAAATGCTGGTAAATGTAGCACTATGTTCTTTCAAAGCATTTTTACACTATTCTACTATTTATAGTATTTTTTCTAACCCTTCAACGTTTAATAATATGTCCTTATGTTTATTGGTTAAATATTAATTTCAATGTTTAATGTATTATAATTTCAAATGTCCAGTTATTTTAATGTCAGTTTTTTATGTCCAGTTATTTACATGTCTTATTTCCATGTCATAACTGGACATGTTATATATTTTAAATAAATATAAAAATACAGCCAATTTAAAATAAATAGGAAAACGTGTCCTCTTCTCTTATCATACGCAAAAAGAAGCAAAACAGATGTTGTACTGTCGAACTATAATAGAAATACTGATCCCGTTAACTTCCACACCGTTTATTTAAGGTGGTCCCTACACTATTATGCCTGAGACCAGTCCCTCTACACAGTTATACCGTAAAAATTACCAGTCCGAGCTGGATTCAAACTGACGATCCTCAATGCTGTACCTGGCCACAATACAATACCTTGGATTGCTCATCCGTTTCAACACTGATGATGACTTGGTATTATTGCATTAATAGTCCATTACGTACTAGGTTCGTCAAAACACACAAAAAAAGGTTAAAATGTATTAAGGTTGAACTTGCTTTATTTAGTTTATAATAAATAAAGTCAATATAAGTTTTGTTATAAATTTTATCTTACCAATGCCCAAAGAAAGTTTTTATATGCATCGATTGTTACACAATTTTAAGCAAAAATCTTTAATCTCAACGGGATTGAACAGTTAACAAATCAAATTGAATTTGATTTTAAAACATTTACCTGATAGTCTTTGCTTGCCTCAGTGTCAGGTGTTGCAAGACTACGTATTTTGGCTCGAGATGCTGAGTAACGGCGAATAAGAATGAATAGGGTGGCAGACAGAACCAGAGTAACTAAGACTACAAACACGATGAAAGCAATGGCCAAGAATTCATCTTCCGCTTCTGTCCCCAGACTTAGCACTGCTGGCAACTTAGTCTGTAAAAGAGGCAAGATGTAAGGAAAAAATGGCAAAGTAAAGTGAATGGGAACGTGAGTTATACTATCTATATTATTTTCCAAACATTATTTAATAAAATACAATAATTACATAGAGTCACACAAAATCTAAAAAGAAAGTTTGATCAGAATTTCTAATACAGTTTATACCTGTAACATTAAATTTAATAGATTGTACACTATTCATTATTAAGAAACTAATTCTAAATGTACGGATGAACATGAGGGATGAATGAATGAGATGAGATTATATGAACAAAGTAGTCATTGTAACTAGTTAAGGTGGACTGTTTCTTAGAAAGAGTAATTTTTTAATAGCACATTAGCCAAGAAAATTAAGGAATCTACAACATTAAATCAGATATATACATAATGTTGTAATCCTTGACAGCAAAAAACCTAATTGATGGAAGAATTTTGTAGTAAAAATGTTGAAACAACTGATTTAAAATTATATGTTTCAAATTAGAAGATATCTATGAAAATTAAATAATTTCATGTTGAAATCTGGCCCTGCACTTAGTATCTAGCGTTAATGATAATGATAAATGCATTTGTTTTGGTAAGTGTAATCTGCCTATCATTACCCAAACTCTGTTCATTAATGATGTATATGGTGGTGATTTTAGGAAATATTTAAATATATTGAACCAATCTCTATTTGAATTGAAATAAGATTAAAAAGTGTGAACATTTTTATAAATTATTTTTATGTAATAAATACTTATCATAATTCTAATAAAAAATTTGTTTGTTTCAAATTAATTTATTCTACTAGTAAATGGTTTCTTACCAATATGTAGATCAAATACAATATAAAACAATTTTTAATATTATGAACGAGGCAAAAATGAAACACTGGTGAGATTCAAGGTGAACGAAACATTTAAAGCTTTATACAACATTAGTTAATTGTATAATAGATATTCATTGAACTATCCTAGATGAATTGTTAAATAAACAATAGCAGATTTTGCTGATAAGGTTTTTATAATAAGGTAACTACAATGAAATCATACAGTAACAAGACAGTAACAAGACAGTAACAAGACAGTAACAAGATAGTGATCACATATAGGTATGGAACTAACAGAAATTGAGATCTAATAAAAATGTTGTTAAAATTCTTCGGTGGTTTAAAAAGTTAATTTATCAAGACCATAAGAAAACTAGTGACAATAGTGACAAATGTTTAGTAAGTGGAAAAAAAGTTGTTGAATGGTGATATGGAAAACATTTGTAGCCAATTTCTTCATTTATTCTTTTATTGTAAAAAATAATTAATAAATCTCAAAATGTAGGCCTAAGCAGTCAGTGTTATAGTTATAATTAATTAAAATCTTCCATATTTAAACTGTGATACTGTGCTATTTATATTATCAGCAGACTTGCTGATACTGATACTATCGAATATGCTGCATCTTAAGAGAGTGAAACTTCAACAGGGTCAATACAGAAAATCTGGATCATAGTTGTATTTGTCAATATATATTGTTTGTTCATAAATACAGAATGACATTTATATTGCAAGAAAACATAAATTCCATTCCATATTATTTCAATAAAAATAAGTTATACTTATCATCTCACAATAAAAATATCGCTTTCAATGATCATACCTATATATTTATCGATTGGTTTTTTGTCAGCTACCATTCAGTAATTTTTTTAATTTTTAAGCTGTGATATATATTTGGATTAAGATCCAAAAGTCATGCAATATATAATATAAAATAAAAGTGATCTCCTGTCACAAAGCTAAATCCAATCCATCGAGCCATTTACGACGTGCCTCACTTATTCTGTTTAACTTATACAATAGAGTCCCACTAATCCAAACTTCGGTAATCTGAAAATCCACTTAATTCGAAACAGAAATTGACAATAGATTTTGCAAAAATTAAAATGCAGTTACTGTAAGAACCACTACTTTATATCTAAAATGTACAAGAAAATACTATTTCAAGTATTTAACTATTAAAAAACTTTTCAAATATTACTTTGTTTTGTAAATATCAGTTAAATTTCTTTGCTTTAAAGAAGAATTCTTATCCCTCGAAACTAAATTACGCCAGCATCTCAAAAGATGATCAAATGCAGCCTGAGCGTCTGTATGGGTTACAACAAAACTGAGATCCATAAACAAATGAGTTAGAATTCTTGATAAGAGACTGACAGCGGAAATTGGGAACAGTGCTATCTGAGGTATGCACACGTCAGAAATATGCACACGACTTCCGTTAGTTGATTAGGTGGCCTAGTGGCGAATGTGATGGAATCAAATAGCACTGAGGCCGGGATGGATTTCCGCTAGTGACTCCAACTTTTTATATTGAAAAACGATGTTTGATCTTACGTCTCAGTAGAATGTATTCTTCTATTAAAGGGTTCATTCTCCTTTTTATAATCATGGCCTATTATTACTTTCAAAACTTAAGTACTGTACTTAATGTTAGGCATATTATTTATGTTATCTTTTATCAAAAGAGCGTTTTAAGAAAATCTGTTTCATCCGAAAAATTCGGTAATCCGAAAGGGGTTTGTTCCCAATTATTTCGGATTACCAGGAGTCCACTGTACTAGCCAATCCCTCCGTGAAAGAACGCAGGGGGCACTCTGTAATTATGTGATCCATTGTTTGGATAGACTCCCTGCAATCACATGACTGATCTATTGTCAATACCCATTTATACTTCCAGTAGTTACATCTACCCACGCCAGTTCAGAACTGATTCAAGAGTATCCATTCCCTCCTAGGGAGGTTCATTCCACCTACAGGTATTGATGGAGCATTAATAAGGAACTTATTACGTCCATCAAAACTGTTCCACGATATGGCCCAGCTAGTATTGGGCGAAAAATTTGAACTGCTCAACTGGGAAGCAGTATGTAGAGGTGGTTTTCGAGATTTTAAGCAACCCTTCTGACGAGGGAGATCCTGAGTAACGGGGAGGTGCGATGCATTCAAGATCTAATTGAGTTCTTTAAATAGTGCCTCCTGACATCTTATCTCTGGAGGAGCTATATTACACAGTACTGGGAGCCAAGGAAGTGGAGTTGCCATGAGAGTACCACTAATAACTCTCATAGCTCTATTAAGTTGGATATCAATCACTTTTGTATGTGCGCTATTTAGTCATATGGGACCACTGTATTCAGCAGAGAAATATACCGGAGACAAAGCACTTGTATGCAGGACGTGTGCGTTGGCTCCCTAAGTTGTTTCAGCAATATGATGTAATAAATTTTCTCTGGTTTTAATTTTAGTTGCTGTTTTTTGAAGATGGCTTTTAAACGTCAGCGATTGATCTAATATTACTCCCAGGTACTGTGGATGATCATTATGATGGAGTTTTACACCAATTGAAAAGATGTTCAGTTTTCAATTAGCCAGTCTGTTACTTAGTCTGGCTAATCGAAAACTGAACATCTTTCTAAATAGTGTAAAACTCCATCTTAATGATCATCCACAATACCTGGGTGTAACGTTAGATCGATCGCTGACGTTTAAAAGCCATCTTAAAAAAAATCATACCCATTTGCAACACACAAATTTTGGAATCATAGCCTGGGGAGCTACACCAGAAAATTCAATACATACAAGTTTAATTCTACAAAAGAAAATCTGAAGATCATTGAAGATGCACCTTTTCAAGAGCATTGCAAACCAATTTCAACGTAACCAAATACTGACCATCACCTCCACAAATATCCTAGAATTAATCAAATTTATTAAAAAATCAACATAAACCTACCACTTCTAGAAACGAGTACAACCAATATAATTTAGTACATTCACTGCGGGTGACGCACATGTGGGTCAGCCATGTTCCTACTGGAATGCGTGTGATGCACCGGTGGGTCCACTTTGAACTGCTGCTTGTATTTATCAGGGTACTCCCAGCACTCAGTGTAGAATGATGATATTTTGTGAGCATCGTCTAGTAATGTTACTAAGTATTACTGTGTAGTTAATTTCTTGAATTTGATGTTAGTTTTTTGGCAGTGAATTGAGTTTGTTTGTATACTTTGAATATATGGTAAAGGGTGTACATAATATAATCTTTTAGTGTAAATATTTAGGTTATTTATGGTGTTTAAAAGATGGATACCTTCATGAGGTGAACAGAATATGAGTTATAGTGAGTCAGAAGTAAGTGAGTTTACAGTTTGATGATGAATAAATAGACTGGAATAGAATGGTGGGTTAAGGGGGATTAAATATTGTAAATACCTAACATATGAACTAAAAATAATGTATGAATTGCAGATGTATCAATTTTACTTGTCACTATCTTGAAATATGTAAGCGTGCGTCCGTAATGCCCAGATACATGGAGTTGCGTAACGGCACACCACACATTACACAACTCCATGCGCTGCCGTAGCGAATGTGTTAAGAAATAAACTGAATCTAAATATAGTACAACAGATGCTCCACAAAACTAGTACAACCCCACAGTTCCTAGGAATTAAACTATTCAGTTTATTACCAAACAGCCTAAAAATAATCGAAAATAATAAAAAATGTTTAAACAAATTTTAAAAATATCTATTAGATAGACCCTATTATAACCTAAAAGAATATCTTGAAGAAGATAATCATAGGATTAGGCCCTAAATATTTATGCTCACAACAACCTAATCCTTAGAAAAAGAAGAGGAAGGTGTTGATGATTCCCCGATCTTTACGACCGTGGAGAAGAGGACGTGGTAAATGGGTACCTAGTATGCCTATCCCCTCTTTACGTGAATCTGTACCAGATTTGTTTTAACTAATATTTTTAGCCAGCACTCATGGTATAATTGATCCGACCCAGCTGCTTTGGGCTGAGTGCTGGGCTATAATTGTAAGGTATATGCTCTGTTATCAACTCTCTAATAATGACATGATATGCTGTTAGCTCCATGGTTGCCATCGACTTGGACACAACTACAGAATTCTGCGGAGTCCATGTGGGGTGGTTGCCAAGATTAGGGTGATGTTGGGAGGGATAGAATTGAGTTGCAGCAATGTCAGTTTGCTGAAAATCAAATTAATACTATATGGTTTGCACGCCACACTAAACTGTAGGTCCCTTAGTTTCCCTGCTTATTAGAATATCAATAAATGGGCCTTTCTAAGGAATAGCCGGTGTCAGTTGATAAAAATGGCTTCATTCATTCATCTACACTCATTCCTCTCATTTGCCACTCATAATATGACAATGTGCACCTTAGTAACGAATAAAAGAAAACTTAATAAACTAAAACATATATGAATGGTTTTAATTGAATTACTTGGATTAAAGGTGATCGATTTCAATTGAGTTACAAAGCATTCCTAGTGCATAATGTGATTGATTTGACTATGAGAACTGTTGGTCAGATCCAAATGACTGAACCTGACGTTCATGTCATTCTGAGCAGGATTGCTATTGCAATGGCTTTGACATCAGTAGGGTAAACTAACTGTCTCATAAAAGTATCGGTCATTTTTTAGTTTGACAAAATAATAATAACTTTTACCAGGCAAGAATGTGATAACTCGGACCTAAATGTTATGACACATTTTTGTGGTGCCCAAAATACTCCATAAGGGCATAAACATCACATGTGAAAAGTAGCGTGGTTGGCTATAAATCTTTTATTTGAACGTAATAAATCTATGGAGTTATTCTATTTTATTAACATATTCTTCTGTCTGCTACTGTACTTGATTTTATGCAACAGATACTCAAAACTAGGGATAATTAATTTTATTGCTTAAATAACAATGAGCTTTAATTTACTTTGACATGTCTGTTATGGTTGCTATATCTATTGATGGTTTATTTGAAACTATGTAGCTGAAATATATTCCCTTCTACTAAAATAAATAATAACAAGTATATTTGTTAAATTCAATTAATCAAAGCCAATTATTTAACACATCACCAAATGTCGCAAAATAAAAAAAGATTATCAAATAGTCCTATGCTTTTAAGGCCCAAGGGAAAACTTTCAACTGATGCTAACAAAACAAAATGTGTTAACAATGATAAAGTAAAAATAAGCTTAATGTCACAAACTTTATCTGAAAATAAGACACAATCTTTAAAATCTGCTTATGATGAAAATAAAAATCTCCTTGAACAAGTAAAAGAAGAAAACTTCAAACTAATCAAAAATTTAAACAATATAAAATATGAGAGAGACTTAGCACTAAATAAACTGAGTATTATGACTAAATCCTGGCTACCTGATGAAGTTTTTACTAACTATTTTGATGTAGTTACAATGAAAATAATAGGAAGTGACAGCTCTACATATTTAATGAATCCTATAATTACTAATGCTATAAAGAATTTAAGTGAAGTTAATGAATACCTTGATCCATTGTTCTTAAACAAAAGAAATGTTATTATTATGGCTATTAATGATGGGATGGAAGTGGAGAAACAGAGTGGCTCTCACTGGAGTGTCTTGGTATATAATAAATTATTAAACAAATTTTACTACTATGATTCGAAAGACGATTATAACTGGAATCATGCTAAAACTGTTGCTTCTAAATTGACACATTACTTTGGCCAAAATGTCTGCCCAGTTATAATTAAGCTTAAGGGACCAGTACAACTTAACTCCTATGACTGTGGAGTGTATGCTTTGTCAGCAATAGATTGCATTGTTAAAAACTTGGATAATGACTTAGAAACAATTGTTTTTCCAACTTTGACAGATATTGACTGTATAAAAAAGAGATCTTTTCTAGCATGCATGATGGTTAATGGTTCCACCATGAACAAAGATGTATTGCTTTCACTAATGATGAACCAAGAGTCTCAAGATACAAATGACAATCAAGACAAATTTAATAAGATGGGTAGACATAGCATTTGTAAGAGAAATGAAGAAGGCTGGTACAAAGTATCTGCTGGGTATTCAAAATGTAACAAGGCTCCAGTTCTACAATCTAAAGTTCAAAGCATAAGAACAAGTAACTCTTTTGATGTTTTGTCTGGGTTTAATGAAGAGGCATCTCATGATCATCTAGGTTCTTCAGATAAACTATTTAGTCCAAAAACAAAGAAATATAACCATAATAAATTCTCAGCTAGAAGACCCAAACCTCACAAAGTTCTACTACTGGCAGATAGTCATGGGCGGGGTTGTGGTGCACTATTGCAGGATAAGTTGGGAGACTGCTTTGATGTTACAACTATCTTCAAACCAAATGCCAAACTACATGAAGTGACACAAGATGTGACTGCTTTAACTAAGAATTATAGTGAAAAGGACTATGTAATTATTGTGGGTGGTACCAATGACATTTCTGTCAATAATAATCTAGCTTCTGGAAACTCTCCAACCTCCTTGTTTAACTTGGATGTAATTTTACCTGTAGTACAAACTACAAATGTTATTGTACCAAATATTCCACACAGATTTGACAAACCTTTTCTAAATAAAAAAATTATCAAATGTAATCAAGTGAGGAACCGTGAAATTGTTAATTTAGCTAAGGATCACAAAAAAATGTTATTAATTAAGAATGGAAATAAGTTTCTTAAAAGAGATCATACAAGGCAGGGGTTACATTATAATTTTACTGGCAAAAATAAATTATGTTCTATACTTGCTGACACTATACTAGCTAATGTTGAATTGCACTCTGAGAATGACAGATGTATTAATGAAAATAGTGTAGATTTTGAAAGTGTTTCACCTCTTCGAGCTTTATCTACTGCAACCGGTTCAATTGTAGATCATAATTTATCAGTGTCTCCTGGCTTGTTCCATGGTTTTAATACACCTGTTCAGGTTAATGAACCTACTCAAACACTTAACACATACAACTTACCTGATCTTAATAATGCTATTAGTTTTTTAGATGCAATAAAACATTAACTGCTGCAGAAATACCTCATAAATCTTACTTGAAACCAATCCATGATGATCAAAGAAATTGTTCAATATTTAACCAAAATGTGCAGCACTTACAATCCAGGTTAGATATTTTGAAAATTAATCTAATAGAGGTACAGCCTAGCATTGTGACACTGTCAGAACATAAGATGAGAGAACCAGAAATTCTAGCTTTGAATTGTCTAGATTATAAAGTATGTTCCTATTTTGCTAGAGTAAAGTCACTAGGTGGTGGAGTCGTCATATTAACAAAAAATAATATTAAATGTAAAAGATTGATAATACCAAATATTCAGTTGCTAATAGAGGAAAAGGAGTTTGAGTGCTGCCTTGCTGATATTTCTTTAAGTGACTTTAAATTTGTATTATGTTGTATTTATAGATCTCCTCAAAATTGTTTAATTGAAAGCTTTCTAAATAAATTTGAAATATTATGTAGTATTTTAGTTACTAATTTTGAAAATGTAATCCTAACAGGGGATTTTAACATAAATGTGTTGAATCAAAACAGGACATACAATTTGTTTAATAATGTTTTGAATCAGTTTAATTTATCTTACTGGGTAGATTTTCCAACCAGGGTTACCTCTGAATCACAAACTGCAATTGATAATGTTATTAGTAATATAAAAGGCAGAAATTGCAAAATAACTGGTATTATTAATAATGTTTCAGATCACGATGCTCAGCTCTTTGAAATTTCTTGTTCAGTAGAGGGTACTAAAAAAATTACAAAGAAATTTTGCAGAAAATTTAAAGAAGGCAATATCGGTTTATTTAAAAATATATTACTCAAAGAAACCTGGCTGGATGTGTATGAAGCTCCAGTAGAGTCAAAATATAACGTTTTTATTGATTTATTTACATTTCATTTTGATATTTGTTTCCCTAAATCTATGTCAACAATAAAAGAAGCTAAATTGAGTCATTGGATTACAGAGGAAGTAAAAACAAAAAAGGCTGAGATTCGTGAATTGGAAGAAATATATAGATCAAGTAAAAATGCAAATATAAAAGTCTTAATTAAGGATTCAAAAGACGCACTTAAAAGATGTATAAAAAACAACAAAAAGAATTTTTTTGACAGTAAAATAAATATTTCAACAAATAAAATAAAAACAACTTGGAATCTAATTAAATCAGAAGTAAACAATAAGTCACTAACAAATTGTAATATGGGGATTAATCATAATGGTGCACTGATTACAGACCCTACTGTTGTTAGTAATGTTTTTAATGGTCACTTTGTACATGCTTTTGACA
This sequence comes from Stictocephala bisonia, assembly GCA_035578905.1. Lineage (NCBI taxonomy): Eukaryota > Metazoa > Arthropoda > Insecta > Hemiptera > Membracidae > Stictocephala > Stictocephala bisonia. The sequence continues at coordinate 77,614 of JAQJVL010000359.1, forward strand.
AACATGTTTTCCCCAAAATTGTTCAAGGGCCAGGTAGTAAAATAAAACAGTTCCCAAATACCTTTTCAAAAAACAAGTTTAGATTTCTACAGTTAAGCAAGAGAGAACTGGAACAAATTGTTCTTTCTTTTGAAAATAAGTATTCATCAGGGAATGATGATATCCCAATTGTTATTGTAAAAAGAGTCTTACCTTCAATTTTAAAACCACTATTACATATTTTAAATTCCTCCTTAATTTCAGGTATTTTCCCAGATCAACTTAAAATAGCTAAGATTATTCCGATTTTAAAAAAAGGAGATTTACAAGATCCCTCATGTTACCGCCCCATATCACTGCTACCAATTTTCTCAAAAATCTTTGAAAAAGCAGTTTACCTTCAGTTAAAAGATTTTTTGTATGAAAATAAATTATTAGACAAAGAGCAACATGGATTCCAATCAGGGAAATCGACAATTACAGCAGGAATAGAATTTATTCAGTCAATAATAGAATCAATAGATAAAGGAGAAAAAGTGGTAGGCATTTTTTTGGATTTAACTAGAGCTTTTGATAGTGTGTCACATACAAAACTTTTACACTCCTTAGAGGATTTAGGTATTAATGGTAAAGAGCTCAAATGGTTTGAATCCTATCTCTCTTTTAGGCAGCAGTATGTTGAAATTGAGCACAATGAATCCTTAAGCAAGTACACCTATATCAGGAAATGTAATTCCCAATTACAGACTGTTCGACATGGAGTTCCACAGGGATCGGTCCTGGGGCCCCTCTTATTTCTCTGTTATATAAGGGGATTACCAGGCTTTGTTTCGGATAATGGGAGGGCATGTTTGTATGCTGATGACACTAATATAACTATTGCAGGTAATTCACAGGAGAGTATTGAGATTTCATCATATATTAGTCTTTCCAGTGTAAAGCAATTTTTTAACAGCAAGAATCTTCTTTTAAATCCAAATAAATCAAATTTTATATCATTTTCTACTAAACAAAGTAGAAAAAAGTTAAATCCAAATATATTCTTAGACAATGACAAATTATTACAAGTGGAATGTACAAAATTTCTTGGTCTTATAATTGACAAACACCTAGATTGGAGTAATCATATCGATCATGTTATCAATAAAATTTCTTCTGGTTTGTATGCCATGAGGCAGTTATGTCAGATTTGTAGTTTGGAAACATTGTTAATAGTATACTACTCATTGGTGCATTCCCATTTAGCGTATGGCATTAGTATATATGGAGCGACCACAAATAAAAATTTAAACCGACTCTTACTACAACAAAAAAGGGCAATCAGGATAATGTACAATTTAAAAACAAAAGATTCAGTAAAACATTTATTTGGTGATCTGGGAATACTGACAGTTTATGCTTTGTATATTTTTGAAACAGTAACTTATGTCAAACAGTTTGCAGACCCCGTATTTGATGAAAATAAGCATACATATAACACTCGCAATCATTCTCAAAGTATTGAAAAGCACAATTTAGAGTTTTATAAAAAGAAAACTCTGTTTATTGGGAAAACTTTTCTTCATCGTCTCCCACAAAATTTCTTAACAGAAAAAAATATGAAAATTTTTAAAAAACAATTGAAAACTTACTTGATAAAACTTGCACCTTATTCCTTTGAAGAATTTTGGGATAGCCAAGTTAATAAATAATTATAATACTATTTTATATGTATTGTTATAGGATTAGTGACACTATTCTATGTACAACTGTATATTATATGAATAAAGGAATTTTGAAATTGAAAATTGAAATTGAGTACATAATCCATAATAGTTCATTCAATGAATACAGTAACAATTAAATTGTCCAAACAGTTGAAACATACTTTAAGGTCAAGTCAAGCCACGACTGGAAAGCTACTAGCTATTCGAGAACCGGGCCACATAATGCCTAGGTTTCAGAGTTCAGTGACAGTACATTTGCTTTATATCTTGATACAGACCTTTTTTGGCCTGTCCACAGAGAAGGAACAAACAGAGATCGCATCCAACAGTGCACTGAATGTGTGTCAAATTAGTGTGTCGAGTAGTTATTTCTCCAGTTTGGCTTGCGGATGGAAAGGACAGCACCTTGTCAGTACCTCCTTTTATTCCTCTTAAAGCATCATAGATAAAAGTTGTATTTATTATTGCAAATTTATGAAATTGTACGTTAGTTGTAATCAGTACTGTACATCTCTGGGGGATTGATGTGGCCATAAGAAAGCAACCTCTGTTTCTTTTTCTCTGTAGCCTGGGTAAACTTCATATGCCTTTTATCTGTCTTTTCATGTCTCAATCACATCCATCTGTCCTTTGTCTTGTCTGTCCGTAATAACTTTCATGTGATATAAAGTACATAAAATTTATAATGTGCCGTGATTTGAGGTAAAAACATTGTATTTATATTTATTCATGCATAGGATGTAGACATATACGAACTAGTATTTTTTAAGTCTGAAAAAGATTTAATACGAGACTGAGTAATGATTACGGTGGTAATAAAATACTTTTATTTGATGCATAAAAATCAAATTACCTTGTCTCCGATGCCAGCAGAAGTAACTGTCACTCCTAACTGCCTTTTCAGAATATCTTTGATGCCCTCTGAAAAATATTTTAAAACTTTAATGCGTAGGTGATAAAAAAATAAAATTAATATTATAAAATCAACTGTAACCAATAACATTAAAACTAAATAAATAATAATTGTAATTGGCCTTATTTATATACACGAGACTGAACTAAACTGAGCTAAGTCTATACCATTTAAACACCAATAGAGTTACAGTAAATGTAAACGGAGCTTTCACATCTAAACATAAATCGATGGAACCTAACCTTCTGTATATTAAAGTTTTGGCTGTGGGAATTCATAGAACGACTTTGAATTTCTGGTATAGAAGTTTGACTTTTTGATATTTGATCTGGCGAGGTTTCTCGTTGTCTTACAAAGTAGGAAAAATTTGTGGTAATTAGATAGTTAGTCCCAGACATTCTTGTTATGACATACTTTTAATGTTAATTGTTAAGTTTGAGCAATTCCAAGGGTTTCTAATCTGTTATTGATGAAGTGTTATTAAGATTTAAGCAATCAAGTTCTTCTGTATCATGTATTCCTGGTACAATTATTGAGACAATACACAATCAAGTTCTTCTGTATCATGTATTCCTGGTACAATGATTGAGACAATACACAATCAAGTTCTTCTGTATCATGTATTCCTGGTACAATGATTGAGACAATACACAATCAAGTTCTTCTGTATCATGTATTCCTGGTACAATTATTGAGACAATACACAATCAAGTTCTTCTGTATCATGTATTCCTGGTACAATGATTGAGACAATACACAATCAAGTTCTTCTGTATCATGCATTCCTGGTACAATGATTGAGACAATACACAATCATTAGCTTTATTTTAGACATGTAATGTCATTCAAAGTTTTATTGAAGATGTTAAATCTACGATTTTTAATCTGTGTTAAACCTAAATTGTAAAATCTGTTCACTCACTGGTTTTTTTCATTTCTTCGAACTTTTGATAGATTATACTCTATATCCTATAGCAAAAATTAGATACCTTGAAACAGCCATGATAGTAGAAAACAAATACTGATAGTAGAATTACAAGTACTAGTCCCCATAAATACAAATTGATTTTTTTTATTTTGGTTTAAAATTATGAATGGTAAAGAACACTAGGATCTCAAAACTTTATTTGAAATTTAGGGAAGTTTATAATTCTCCATAGCTATGAGCCTTATTCTTATTCTTATAATAATAAGAATAAGATAATAATAATAATAAGCCCACAGGATAATGTCTGTAAACAAACACGTATAAAACTTAATCTTATACTATTAATTTTCGTACAATACAATTTTATTGAAGATTGATTTGTGAGGTATCTCATGCCACATTGTGGTCTACAGGATTGACTTCAGAGGAATGAGGTAATCATTTTATATACAACCATGCTCTCATGACCTCCAATAACAGATTTAAATTGGATGATAAAATCACAGGATTTCAACTGAAAGATTTTTACAAGTAGAGATTCGTTGTAAAAGTCTAAAATGTGTTGTCCTTTTTCCTACTTATATCACTTCAGACAAATATGTATACGAAAGTCATTCAACCATATCAACCAATCCAAAATAAAGCAAGACAAGTAAAAGTATAATATCATCAAAGTTATTTGCATAATTTAGGTTTATAAGCCTTCAAACTAGGGTTTGTAAAATATTATTATGACTTACCAATTTTCTTAGCAACAGTTGAGGCATTAAGGCTCTGTTTATTTGGCAGCACACGGAATGTCACTTCATTACGATCCACACTGAAAAATGTTGGGAATACCCAAGATTTATAATTAATACTGTAGTCAAAATTGAATGCTCTAGAAATGAAAACTAAATAAATATTAACAATAGTATGACACATTGCATGCCTGAGTGATTGAGTTTCTCTCTCTATATCTCGCCCTACATTATAAAACAAACATTTATTAACACATTCAGTGCCAAAGTCGTATTTTCGTCTTCACCACATGTGACTGCATATATTAATTATTAAAAACTTATCCTACTGGCTGACTTATTTATCAGCCACCTCCGATCTCAACCGCTTGGCTACTAGACAGCCACACAGCCACTAGTGTTTGGGCAGTGTGACCGACTTTACAGCCATGTAGCACTGAATGTGTTAATTAGATGGCATCCATTTTAAATTGTATCGTGAAATCCAGCAGCAAATTTATACATTCAAAATTGGCAACTTAAGATAGTTACTCAGGCTTACAGTATTAAACCTCAGAATATGGTGTGTAGATAATTTGATTTATTGGAGGTAAAGAAACAAAAGTAAAAATCATTAATAATGACTTAATAAACTGAAATGGGTATGTAGATATTCTATTCTGAAACAGTCATGTTTTGAAAAGGTATAAAAATAAGGGATCCAGTCTTTGAAAACCAAAAAAATTGAAAACTAAAAGTTGTTAATAATGTCTTTTTATACTAAAATTAAGTTATGAATATAGCCTAAACATTAAGGATATGATAAACATTTATAGAGGAAAAAAACACAAATATTAGCTACATTCTTGCCACTTTCGTTTTTCAATTTAAATAGATTCTTATCTTATATAGGCCTATATACTTATATCGCAGTAAATTTTTGTTTTGAACTTCTACCAACACACATTTTGCTAGTTAAAAAACTATTCAGACTTACCGAATCTCGTCAAATGATTCCTTCGGTACATGTAACAGTCTTGCGATGGCTTCAATTATGTGCTCTCCTTGTAGCCATGTGTGGATTCTGCCATCATGATAAAATACTGATTAGAAATCAGAGATCTTTATAAATTTCTAAACAGTTGATAGTATTATACCATTGTTAGTATAGTACAGCATGCACTTTAATAACTGTTACATAATAAAATAATAACTACCATAAACTAAAAAACAGTATATTATCAGAATTGTTCATGAATCACTTATAAAAGTTACATGAGGCATTAACATAAGATATGAATTGAAAGATATATACATAGCATTAGCAATACAAATAACACTGCAATAAAAACACTACAAGCTTACGTACTTACTATGATTTCTTGTAATATGATTTTCAACAGGTATATTTTTAAACCATCAACAGTATCAACCATTCCTTGGCAAATATTTTCTTACTTCTATAATAGTGAATATTAGTATGTTTTTTTATTTTGTGTTTGGTATAATTACTTAGTTCTTCACGTCCAAACATGACCTAATTTAATAACAACTTTTTTGTTTCTTAAATGGTAATACAAATCATCACGAAAAATTAATTTGCTCTTCATGTAATTTACAAAATTTATAGTTTAATTAGATGTAAAACATTAAAATATAATATTGAAAATGATTCCATAAATAAATTTGTATATTACCCTTGTTACAATGTTCAGTTGACCAAGGTGAAAAGGCTACAAAAGTACCATGTAATCTAACATTTAATACATATTAATGGAATTTGTAATTCATGGAAGATATAAAACAAAAAATATAGTATATTATATAATCTGTTTATAATAAAGTTACTATAAGCTTATTTGTACATTGGAGAGATAGGACATCAGCAAACATCAGCATTTTTTCAGTCTCTCTCTACTCACCTGAAAAAAAATGCCAATGGTGTTAAAAATTTGTGAGATTGTGTTTATTTTGTGTTTGTTACTACTAGTCTGGTGTTAGTGAACTTGTCTTTTAAGCTAAGTTTGATGATGTCCTATCTCTCCAATATACTAATTCCTGGCCTAGTGCCCTTTAACCTTTAGCTATATTTGTAATTTATACTAAAGTTGTAACTAAATGATATATTTTCTTCAGAAAATGTAAACCATAAAAACATTTTAAACTCATTTTATAGAGTAAATAATAAACTTAATAAATAATAATAATAAATCTGCACATCTACAAATAATTTAAGCTGTACAAATTTTTTACCAATGTGTGTAATGTGTGGCTAAAAGTGCCTATCACTATAGACTAAATGACATGTCAAGTTTGGGTTAACAAAGTAAAAAATCTAGAAATGATAAAAGCTAAAAAGAAAGCTTTGGGATTTTCAAATTTTTACTAGAATTACTGTGCTGTGGTGGGAAAACTTGACAAACGTTCAACTGTTAAGAGGTTTGAACAACATAAAATCAGCGGTAAAGACATACACCGATGTAAAGATCACTAGGAACAAACGTACAAAACTAAATCTCTAGGAGAAAAGTTTCTGGATTTGATTGAAGAGGACAATTCATGTTAGAGTCAAACAGAAATGTAAGAATGCCAAGAATAAGTCTAGCATGCAAATAATATAGTGAATACCATAAGTTAGTGTTTTCACTCACATCAATTTTCAAGCATTTAATGGTCTGGAAATTCTTAGCAATTAATAACTATACAGTAGTATAGGCTAGCCATGTTAATTAACACTAGCAAATGCTATGTTTTATCCTACCAATGTCTGAAATCAACAAGGAAATAGGTTATCATTTATTTTATGTCTACTACATTGGAAATTAAATGAAAAAAATGGCTTTATTTGGAGGCTACGTTAGGACTATATAGTCCCTCTGCCACTTAACCTCAATGATTCATTGGATTTTAAAATGTTTAAATGTTGTTTAACAGTTTTTAGATAATCATGAAAAACTAAATCTAATGAGGTTAAATTTATATCTTAGTTTATATCTTAAAAACTAATTTACTAAAAAAAATTGTTAGTATTAAATGAAATTAATAATTACATAAATAACCAACTATACATAAAGTAGTTAGCTAAATTGCACACTCACTTAATAAAGAAAGTGTTTTATCAACTCTCAAAATATGGTCAATTCTTTAACACTAAAATGTCATCAAATATTTACTTACATCTCCTTAAACTTGATGAATGCAAAGTTAGTATTGACAATATCGTATTGTTCAGAGCCGGCCATGTCAATTTCAGTGGGGCTGTAGGATTTCTTCTGAGGTGACTCTTCTATCAGTTCTTCTTTCATCTCCTAGAACATAAAGTACTGATTAGGGCCCAGTGGGTAGCACTCATAATGCATTGGGTCACGGGTTCAAACTCTGGGGAGTCCAACCAAATTTAGCTTGATGAGTTTTGTACCGCTGTCCTATAAGAATGTTAAAAAGTTAAAGTAAAAAATGCCATTGGCATAGAAAGACATTAAAAAAGAAAATAAGATGAAAACAGTGTGCGAAATAAATATCAATACAGTACAAATTAAAAATAAACATAATATTTTTGGAGCTTCTAAATAAAATCATTTCAACACTATACTTACTTATTCCCATGGCCATCTATACCCTAAGAGGTATGATTTAGCCTCACCAATCAAATTCCTCCATCTCTCTCAATTCTCCACATCCAGCTCTCCTAGACCCATCCTTCTCATGACGTCTTTCACTTGATCCTTCCATTGTTTCTTTGGTCTTCCTTATTGTCTTCTTCCATCTGGGTAGCTGTTCCACATTTCTTTCAGGTATGTCTTCTCTTCCCTTCTTAGTACATGACCTGACCACCTCAGCATTCTACTTTTGACTTCTGCTACGATGTCAGGTTCCTTAAATAACTGTCTTAATTCACAATTATGTTTTATCCTCCTTTGGTCTCCTTCTTTCGTTGGGCCAGATATTTTTCTTAAAACCTTGTTTTCAAAAGTAATTAGTTTTCTTTCAGTCTTTTTATCTACAACTCATGTTTGACTGGCTTGACTTAGGAACTACTCATAACTCTGTCCACTATCACAAGACTGGTTGTCCACCCGTCTCAAAACCATTGTGAGATTTGAAAAGCCTTGTCAGTTGACTCTGTCTTTCCCAGTTTGCTACCATGCAGAGCGTTTATCAGTTGCTGTCGCTTGCACTTTGCAGTTGAACGTTACTTCACTTGAAAATGTTTCCTGCTTACTTTTTTTAATATATTTATTTCAAATTTTCATATGCTTTTTAGGTTAAGTGGTACATGTATCCACTGAAACTACAATTTTCAAACTAAAAATTTTGTTTTATTATTTGTATTAAAATTATATCAAGGAATAAAATTAAAATCTAGTATCATGGAGTTCTACACAATTGTGTCCTCTTTCAAACACAGCCAAGTTTAAAACGTTATGTTCATAAATAAAGCTGTATTCTTTTTTTTAAAATAATATTGGCCTTATGGAGGATAAAATCCAATATGGCTGCAGGTGTAGCAGAAACTTAAAAAGACTCCCTAACCTTAGATTGAAGATTGACAAGAAATACTCATCAGCCAATGAGAAAGACAGGAACTTGTTCCTGAACTAAAGACAATGTTTTGTTAAATACAACTCTAGAATGGACCTGACATATTTTAATTTCATTTCATATTTGTTAAGATCACAAATCTATCTTATTGTGTATGACGGCATGGAGAGGGTTAGTACTTACTTGGGATCTTTTCCGTTATACGTATACCACTATTTAAATATATTGAATAATACATTTTAACCATTGTTTGGTATAAATAACGGAACACGGTATTCAATTTATTGATTTAAAACATGTTTTCCTCATTTTCAACCTTTAGAATCCCAATACATCGAGGCCGCCCATATACATCGTGCCGCGGCAGTTATGGTTAGGTTAGGTTATTATATTGTAGAATGAACCTGTAATTTGTAAAAACATTCTACAATAGGCTATGCTAACCTAACCTAACCATAACTGCCGCGGCGCGATGTATATGGAAATATTTTGGGATTGCTGACACATAACGGAAAAGATCCGACATTAAATAGTGGTATACGTATAACGGAAAAGATCCCTTACTTGTAACTGTAGAGGTTCAGGTAAAGTTTCGGCTTTGTGATGGACAGTTGGATGCTCTGCTTGGTCCTCACCTATAAACAACAGGTAATTTTGTTATTACAAATTCAATAAATTTAGGCCACAATCAACCTATTATAACTACAGAAGCTATTTAAATTGTATCCTTGCTAATAGTAGATTACATTTTCAACAACCCTGTCATACATTCTTGATGTAAAGCAAAGTAGCTTCCTGGTAAATCATTAAATTTTCAAAATATTAATGACCTACCTGTAAAATTATTGCCCAAGCAATGCCAAAACAAACATAGTTCCAGACATGGTTTCTGTCTACCATGGCGGTGTGACCTGTCTCATTTGATAACATTTAGAGCGATTTAAAAATATCAAATTAAATCTCTTCATCTAAGGCACTTACAGACTGCATAGTGCCACCACAATATACATTATCCTAAGTAATAGCAATAATTTAAACATTGTATAAAATAAAAAAGTAAAGTTGATAGTTGTTTATGTCAAATTCAACTTGAATGTACTACTAGCTAGACAAATAGTACCTAACACTCTACTGGCAGCTGTCCAATTGCAGATCTTTTTTTTGTACGCAAAAACTTATTATTGACCTCAGCATCAGCAGTTTATTGTAGAGCTTAATACCGGTACCATTACAAAGAAGATGATTTTTTTACAAAATTCTGTTTTGTGCTTTGGGATTGTGAGGTTATTTTTATGGCGGAGACTGTATTGTGGATTAGAACCAGTGTTATAAGGAACAATATATTAAAGAAAAATCCATCCACTGAATGATCACCATGTTTGGTGTGGCATGCCTTAAAACTCTCTAAATTATTTTTGCTTACTGTTAAAAATTATATTCATGCATATAGAATATTTTAATTTATTAACCAATCTTTACTAGCAACTCTTAAGATATGTTTACAGTTTTATTTCCTTTATACTTTATTAGTGTATTAAACATACATTTTGAAATTCCCCATTGTTCCCGTAATTGGAAAAAAAATTACTTACCTAAGCTCAGCTAAGGTAGTTTTTCAGGAGCACTGTACATAGAAAGAAGAAAGTGAATTCCATTGGTAATATTTTCTTATGGATTTGATTTACTTTGTTTAAAAACTTCAGCACATTAAATAAAATCTTTTTCAGTTGGAGTTCGAGCAGTGAGTAACATGAGTAAGTCTATACCTTCACCAACAACAATAGTTGTATTTGTCATATTAAATTGCTTTATTGCTGTTTCAATAATAAGTACATCGGCATAAGGATAAGCTTGTTTAACCAGAGTTCAGTAGTAAATTTTTCTTTCTACATTACAATAAACCGAGACTTTTTGTGAATATTTGCAAGTAATTTCTGTTGACTGGTAGGAACTGTCATAAGTTCATCAAATGAAATATTGGAAGATCAAGATGTTGCCAACGTACGACAATGTTGCTCTGAAGCTTTAATATTTCTCGTGCAATCATTATAGCCATCAAATATGGCAGTAACTCTGGGACCAAAATGTCGACGTACATACTGAACGTATTTATCTGAAATAATGTTGAATGTTTGATTAACACAGAAACAGCTACTGCTATAGCATCGGAACGAGTTCAAGCTACTTCCAGAATTGAATCTTTAAATTGAAGCGTACTTACTTGGCTAATTCAACGGTGACAATACGAGGGCTTTTTCTCTCATATCCTCATTCAAATCCTTGCCGTAAAATAAGCATAGTTTTTAAAACAAAAAGCTGATTCAATTTCACATAATCTAGTACAAGGAGGATTTACTGCAGCTGTACTGGCTTCTTGTTCTTCATGTTGTTTTTTATTAGCTGCAAAAATAGAAGACTTTCGAGTGTAATTTATACGAAAATTTTCATTTATTCGTTATTCATTTCTCAGATTACTGGTTTTCAAGATACTCTGAAAATTCATCAGCTCTTTCGGTACTTGCATTGATTAATGCCTTCATACCAAGTTAAACAGTAACAATTTAACTTTAAGTTAAAAGTTTAACACAAATAAAACAATATTCAGATATTTTTACTATAAAACTCAAAACAGCACGAAATAAGCACATGTTTTGATTACGGAGTGCCGCACAGGACTAATGGTATTTTATTTATTAGACATTTTCACATAGAGCAGGTATACGACCCTAGCCACGCACGCAATTGAAGAGGGAGACAGATGTTGTCTGAAGGTTACACAGGTGTATAAAGTAATTAAGAGACTGAGTTTCATTTTACCAAATATTCTCATAGTTAAACTTATGTATATTTTATATTTGAAGTAAAAGTTACAATCACCGATTGAAAAATAATTTTACTTATATTAAATCTTCAGAGATGTACATAAGTGGCGTAGTTGTACATATTATGACAATTATAACTTTTTGAATCGTTATATCTAAAAATGGTGTTTCTAAAGGAAAAAAGTATTTATAGTTTTTTATATATAATTTTATGATCTACAATTTTTATTTGAGATAATTTTATCATAAAACTTGTCATTTCGGTGAAAATCTCAAAAATATCATTTTTTTTACCTTTGGCCTTGAGTAAATTTTTTTCCAAGTACGGAAACGATGGGGAATTTTGTAATGCTATTGTTAACTATGTTTTGAATAGATGTACTCATTTTCAGCTTAATGGGAATTTATGTAACTTCCCTCTTATTTTTTGGTCTAATTTGACCGGACTATAGTATGTAAATATTGTGATTACCCATCATAGTTTGACCGGACTATAGTATGTAAATATTGTGATTACCCATCATAGTTTGACCGGACTATAGTATGTAAATATTGTAATTACCCATCATAGTTTGTATATTGTTAGTATTTAACAACTAGCTGGAAAAACATTTTTATAAATCAGAGACACAATTTTAACTCACTATGTTTATGTAAGGTTTTTGCCACTTTCTGTTCTTCATCAGCTTTACTTGAGTGTACCTCGTCTTCTGTTTGCCCCTGGAAAGTATATATTCTAATACAGGATTGTATAACTTTCATACACTAAATAAATCAATTTTTTTTTCAAAAAAATGTTAACACGTTTGGAAACAAACATTGTACAGTTGGAAACAAACGATGATAAGTTGAAATTTAAAAAAGTAATTCAGTTGAAATATATCTACAGTTTTACTTCTGTATTTTACATTAAAGCAGCCGTTTCACCCACGAAAAATACCAAAAACATAGCTTTCCATTTCAAGGTTTCTGTCCTTAATAATAATAATACCGTAACACTTGAAGTGTCATTTGACAGGTGAAGAACTGTTTTAGTGGACCATAAGTAGCTTTTTGTAAAAAATTAAGTACTTTCATAATCTTTGTAAAGTTAAATTTATGAAACTTTAAATGTCATTCTTGACTATTTTAAATTAAAAACTCATAACATCATCTTATGGTCCACTATCTTGGATCTTTAATATTAGTATAGTGTTCTCTTAAACTCATTACAACGGTAGATAAGGGAGCGGCCGTAGATAAGGGACTAAGGCGCTGGCTTGCCACGCAGCCAGTCTGGGTTCGATTCCCAATGTGACCACTAATAGATTTTTCCCTGCCGCTCCCATGGTTTGGAACGGAAAGCCGTTGGTCCCAGGTTAAGTGTTAGAGAGGGCTCCTTAACCCTAACTTTGCCTGGTTAAATAAGACGATCTTTAACTTTTTTTAAACAATAAAGAGGAACTGTACTTTTGAAATAAAACAGCAAGTTGTAGTCTGCTGACGGCAAGATTGTATATCTACTATAGTGCTATTGACTTCCCAGCGGTGGCTTAGTAGGGACAAGGCTACCTTACACACACACATATATAAAATGTTATATTTTATGTTAAGAATAGAATAGATTATTTATAAAAAAATATACATATTATTGGTCCTGCCCAGTTTGTACTTATCAGCAGGGTCATTACTTGTAAATTTCAGATGGAGTTGATATTGGTATTCCTCGTTGTTAATAATTTTTTTTTTTTTATTATTTATTGGTGATTTTGTAAAAATTTATTAACAACAAGGGACATTACTGTTAGTTTTTTTTTTTTGTATAATCAAAACACTTATAAATTAAGTCAAAACAAAAATATAAGCAGTACATTTAAAAGTTATATTTTAATAATTGTGGTCCGGGGGACTATAATACCTCATATTATTTTATGTGGCTAGATATTTACGTCAAATTTTGTGTCTACCTTGTAAGCATTTTACACGTCAACTTGTTGAATTCTTGTCATTGTTTGATATTGTGTATCAGTCATTGATGAGTTAGTGTAGGCATTTATGAGATCTGTTACATAGCCTTGTTCTTTGTTTGTTATATTTATTTACACACACTTTTGATTGAACGTTAGACATGGGCGAAGAATTAAATTAAATACTTCATATAAATAGTAATTTAATAACTACTCAGAAATATATTTAGTAGTAAATTCAATTTCATATTTAGCATTATATAATTTATATATCATAATTTTGATGTTACTATTGTAAGTGCTTGGAAATCAGCCAACTTCAATACAACAATTTTCTCAATAAAAACTCAGTTTACTCTTGTAATAACTAATTAATTGCAAATAATTGTTATATAAAAGTTGTCCTTGAAGAGTGAGACTTTTAAGTGACCAAAGCTAAACAATTAATTGTGAGCTTAATGACATTAAAATGTTAGCCACTAAGGGACCTACAGCTTTACGTGGAATCCAAACCAGACCACATTGGTCTGTTACTCAGCTAGTTGACAAGCTTGATACTTAGTTCTCTCAGCCTAAACAACATTCAAACCTTGACTACCACCCAACGCGGACACATCAGTCTTCTCTAGTAGTATCCACGTCGATGGCAACCATTGAACGGACGCCATGTCAGTATTAAGATGGCCGAGCATAGGACCTCTCGCCTACAATTTCCACAACACTTAGTAATCCCAAGTAGCTGGGTTACAGCACTCCACCACTAGTGCCTGGGTTGTGGTATCTGATGTTTCTGCCGACAGTGCAGCCAACAGCTAGACCACCCAACTAAGTAAGGTGCTCCAATTTATAATGAGTATGACAAGTACAAATGAGCGAGTGCCATACTTTATAGTCCTAATAACTTCATCTCTGCAAAAATGGGAAAAGAGTCAAATTCTTACTAAAAGTGTTATTCTTAGTAACAAAATAAATACCTTAAAAGCATAGTTGTTTGTTTTAAATGGAGGTCCAGGTTTCTTCACATCTAGTCGTTCCGGCCTTTTGAAGCCCCAGTTGATATCAGAGTTAAGCCCCACGAGAAACTCACTAAGACTCTGATCTGCGTCTGAAATTATATTTAGAATTTGACTGTTTCGTAATGACTTCCCACAGCCACTTAAAGTTTAGTGTAACTTGAAATTATTGATAAAATAGCAATCTATCTAATATAATAACATTAAATACCAAAACAAGCGAATGCCACACAACACAAATTTATTGCAGTATAAGTAAAAATTGTACAAATATTACAGTAATTAAATTCACTAAACCACGCTTGCCTTCCTCAGACCAGAGGAATTCACAAAGGAATGAAATTGGTAATTAATTAAGCTATTTTTTAATAAGTAAAGTAGTTACTTTAAAAGTAAAAATAAATTCAAAAGTAGCGTATTGCTTTGTGATTTCACTTTCATTACTTTATGAATCCCTCTGGTTTCAGGAAGAAAAACTTGGTTTACCAAAATTGATCATTATAATATTTATACATTTTTAAATTCTATTGTAATAAATTTCCTGTAGTGTAACGTTCTTATTGTTTTGTATTTTTACCAACACACAAAATGCTTTCAAAACGTGCTTTCAAAATGCTTAAAAAAAACATTTTCAAAACTAAATCTAATATTTTCTATTTTCATAAATGTTTGAAATATATTATGTTTAACTTTAGAACAAAAATTCAATAACATTTAGAGTTAACATAGTTTGTTAGAATTTGAATACACTATAATTACATTGAAATAAAAATATAAGGTAAAAATAAACTTTTTGTATGTTTACATTTACTATCAAATAATTAATTCATTTTATAGTATTTCTAATAAAATGTACACATAACTTTAAAGTTGGAAAAATTGTACTTCCCAAATTTAAATGAAAAAAATATGGCAACACGCAATATATCAGTTACATACTATCTATATATTCCATTTAAATGTACCAAAATTAATAAATCATAGACAAATAAAAGTAGCAAACACTTAGGAGCTGAATTTTAAAGATTCAGGATTTTCAGTACCAATAGAAAGTCTACTTTGTTCTTTGCACCTGAAAACTTTTATGAATAATGTTCACAGGTCATAAACACATTTTCCAGTGACCAAATTTGCATTGTCCTAATTGTTTAAGCAATTTCAAAGTAAATTTATAGAGTAATTTTCATAAGATTACTTTATGCTAAATATAGTTTTGGGTTTTCACACCAGCATACTCATTTTCAAGATTGACCTAATTCTTACATTGCTTGTGTGTAAGGTGCTTATCAATACAAATAAAGGTACATGTGTGGTCAGACATATGTTAAAGAAAATGAGTTTCATTGTAATTTGTCTCACTTCCACCGGTCTATGTTTCTCTCTCCGAACAATGTTTCCAGGAGGTCAGAGTCCATGCAGCCGTTTCAAATCAAAACAACTGATTAATAACGAAATTGCTTAAATCTTAGGCTTTCATATATTGACTAAAATATAGATATTCCTGAAACAACCGCGACAGGATGCTGTATTCACTAATGAATACAAATGGTGATGGGGCATTGTCAGTGGCATTGCTGGTTGTAAAGAGCACCCTAATTTTTAATCAGTGAGTGACACTATGTTCCCCGGCAATAGCTAAACTCACGCTAAACCAATGCATTTGAAGCAGAAGTGCTACGTTGACCAACGTAGGCCGCCAGGCATGCCACTGCCTGAGTAATATAGGCTTCATTCAACGTGTTAACGCCAATTAAAAGGTCTAAAAACTGCCCTCCTCAGAAACAGTTCATCAATCTAGAGCACACACCTGATTGTTTATCAGGGATTAGTACAAGGCCGCCCTCAGTATACCCCCTAGCTACTTCCCCCTCCCCCTCAGCCATGCGGTTGCTCAGCTCTGCCAGCAGCCTACTTCTGCCTTCACTGCTCTGCTCTCTCGGACTGGGATATGTGTCTCCAATGGCCCTCAGCATTGGTAATAAGAGAGAATCTGATGGGTCGATCTCATTGGTTTCTTCTTGCAGCGACATCACCAGTTGTTGATGGTCTCTGTATTGAGATTCGTCTCCAATTCTAAATCGTTGTGGTACATTCATTAAAGCTGACATTTCTGCAAATCATAACATAATCACTATTTAATCTGATATAAACTGCATGATAAATAACATACACAACAAATTTATATTAAACGTATGATTACTTAATATTCATTTGTCATATGATTAAATACAAGATAAAGTAATTATAATTATTTTTTAACATTTACTCTAAATAATTATGATACAATAATATTAAATAATAACCCCTTCGAGATGTAGCAGCTATAATTATTATATAAAAATCAAATTGTTCAAACTATGGAATACAACTATAAAGTAAAACAACATGATAACATGAGAACATTGCAAAAACTCAAAATACGATTAGATGCCATTAACAGTGTCATTAACATGTTGACTGCCATGAGGGCCATCGGTGGTCCACACAACAATTTTAGCTCACGCCATGAGGGCCACCAGTGGCCCTCACTAGATTTCAGCCTGGCGCCACAGCTGTTTCTACGGTAAAGTTCAATATTCATTGTTCCGAGTTCTGTATTCCATGCAACCGGAAATGACCCCCCGAGTACAGAAATAGCCGACATCCGGTCTTTTGCCGCCATTTTGTGAAGTTATTGGTGAGGTACACCGGTAGCCCTCATGACGTGGGGGCAAAACTTTACATATGCCATATGATATTATGTTTCAGCTGTTTTGTTGTGATTTTTATATTTTCTTCCCACACACTGATCAGTTTTTGAGGTTAGGTGTTTAGTAAGTGACATTGATTCTTTTTGTGACAAAAAATAGTCTGTCTAAATGTCGTAAAAACTAGTTCAAATATATAAAAATGTATTTAGGGTTGCTTTATTAAAAAACCACAGGACTGTTTTCTATCACATTTTATGAGCTTTCAGAATATATCATTAAAAATTACGTAATACTAAAAATGGCGCTACAATTTGTGTTTGATTTATAAAAGACGTGGGGGCCACCGGTGGCCCACATGGCGCACAGTGGCACGTATGACGTGGGCTACCGGTGGCCCTCATGGCGTCAGGCGGACATACAGTTTTACTACGGCGGCCTCAGAATGACACAATAAATTATCTACGCTGGCAGTCAACGTGTTAACAAAACCAAAGAATGGTATATTGAAAACCTAAATGTAAGTTAATTAATGACACTTTCTAAGGAATAGTTTGATTTACTTTGCAACAATGACCACATTCACTCATATACACCAATCACCTCATTCAAAATCATATTCGCCCATATCTTGATGATCGGCATCTGATAATAAATAAGTAAGAGTAAATTAAATCTTTCAATAAAAGATAAATGAGAATGACAAAAATTACACTCAACATTAGAATAAAAATATCATGAGTACAACAATAAAATCACTAGCTTAAAAATCACTGTTTTCACAAACATTAAACATTCATCCATGAGTTGGAACAGAGTTAAAATAAAATATTAAAGAAAGAGTTTTGAAAAGACTAATTAAGTCTTCATATAATTTTAAGAGAGCACTGTATTAAAATAAAAACGCTATAAATAATATAAATAAAAATGTTCTATTTGCTCTAGTATATCACTATATAATATTCAACTAACTAACTACGAGTATATAACTATTTAAGATGTGTATTTGGTCATACTGCTGATGGACTTATTACAAAGGTCATGTTAATCCCACCTAATACAACTTGTATGTAGAATATACGAAACTACTTATAACACCAAACAGTGATAATGCTAATATATCCAAGGGAAGGGGTAAGATATTTACCTTGTACATTTTCAGGCATTACATCCTTAGATTCAAATCCTCTGCGGAAATCATCTGGGGTGTTGTAGTTTTGGCTGAAATGGAGGGCACGTCTCTGAGGGGAGGACTTCTTGCGGACAAGGGAGAAGGGGAATTGTCTTTGAGAATAGCTTACACCAGAGTATTCAGGCTCATCTTCCATGACGACAGGAACTTCCTCCTCATCAGAATCTGACTCGTCTCCTGCGACTGAGCGTGTCAAACAAACAGAAGATATAGCTTGGAGAAAAACCCTTCCCTGATTGATTAGAAAAAAATAGTTCTTTTTCATATAACTATATGGATTTCATATAACCTAAAATCCACAAAGACCAAGAACCAATCAGACCAATTGTCAATGCAATGAACTCTCCTGCTCACAAACTTGCAAAAACCCTCAACAATATAATAAAAAATGAAATAGCACTTGAAAATAACTGCTCCCTTAAAAACACAACAGACTTAATCGACAAAATTAAAAATACAAATTGCCCTGATAATCATATCCTAATTTCATTTGACATTAAAGATTTATACACAAACATCCCTGTAGAAGAGAGTTTAACCATTCTTGAAGAAAATGTAACAAAACAAAATAAATTAGACAGCAAGAAAATTCAAGAAATCATCAAATTAACAAAAATTACTCTTAAACAAAATTACTTTCAATATAACGATAAAATTTATTCCCAAGATAAAGGATTGGCCATGGGATCACCACTTTCAAGCATCATAGCAGACATTTTCCTAAATTATATTGAAAATAAATACATTCTCAACCCTGAAATAAACCCTTACGCCAAGAAAATTATATATTATCATAGATATGCTGATGACATTCTTTGTCTATTCAACGGAAACCAAAGACAAATAGATCTATTAGAAATCTTTCTGAACAAAATTCATCCTAACTTAAAATTTACAACAGAAATAGAAAAATCTAACAGCATAAACTTTCTTGACCTTACCATAACTAAAAAAGATAACAAACACCAATTCAAAATTTATCGTAAACCAACATCAACAAATCAAATAATTCACAATACATCCAATCATCCAACTTCACACAAATTAGCAGCCTTCCACAGTATGATTCATAGACTACTGAATACACCTCTTACAGAAGAAGATTACCAAGAAGAAATCTACATAATCAAACAAATTGCTGTCGATAATGGATATCAAGCAAATTTAATAAGTAAATTAATTAATAAACACAGCAAGAAAACTCTTGATTCTAAAACTAAAGAAAAAAATAACTACATTCAAATGACCTATCATGGAGATATTAACAAATCTTTACATAACATATTCTCCAAACAAGGATATAAAATTACATATAGAACGAAGAACAGTATCAAACATATACTACAGCATAACTACTCTACTAAAAATAATGAAAACAAATACAATAATTCTGGAATTTATAAAATTAAATGTTCAACTTGTCCTAAATATTACATTGGCCAAACAGGAAGAAGTTTTAATAGAAGATTCAAGGAACATATACCAAAAAACAAACATCAAAATTTATCAACATTTGCTGAACATTTAATACAAGAAAACCACAATATTTCATCAATTGAAGAAAATTTAGACATTATCCATTTTGCACCTAAAAGTAAAAAACTAGATGCCATTGAAAAATTTTACATATACAAAAACACAAAAGAAAACCCATCATTATTACTCAACGATCAAATAAAATTTCACTCAAATATTATGTTTGATTCTATCATGAAGATGCAAAATTATAAAATTTAACAAGATCTACAACTTATCCATCTACATTTTTATTTAAATTTTTATAGTGTCAGCTGTTAAATTAATTATTCTAAAGATATATTTATAACCCTATTTGTATTCTATGTTAAACTGATGATGGTCTTTCGAGACCGAAATCGATTTTAAACATTAAAAACATCAAGAAAAGATTGCTAAGTGTGGTTCTTTATATATATATATAACTATATAACCTGGATTATCTGGCTTTACTTTATCTGGCTGTCAGTATCATTTAGCTTGACAATCAGACGAAAATAATGTTTTCATAAGTTAAAATTACTACTATATGGAAGTGCAGTCCCAACACAAATCTAGAACACGAGTTTTGTATATTGAATATTGCAGGTGCTGATATTTTAACTTGTGCAGAACTGATTGTCAATACGTAATGTGTCCAAAGATCCAACCTGCCAATTTTTTTTCTTTTTCAAGAGCTGATAGAGTCCATTCTCATATAGGGAAGTGGTAGAATTCATTACATACACACCCTTGACATTGTCAGTCTTTTGTCCATGGTGGTGGAGTGAAATCATTCTCGTTCATTTAAAGCATGTAGTTACTGTACGAGTATATCCTTTTAAAATCACTAAAATTGTCTTGTATGGCAAGTGTTTATCTAAATGCTATTCAGTAACTTAACATTTGATGTTAAGACTTTTTAATGACTAAAGCAGAGTGTTTTTAAAAACGTATGTCGTACGAGACCCAAGATTTTGAAAATATGTGGATGTTTGTCTAGAAAAATTAACAATGTCTTCGCAATTTGTGTTGCATGTAAATGTCATCTCCTTTCTCGTTTGCCATTCATGCCAGTTTTAGTTCTTGAATATGTTTTTTGCTAGAAAACCAAGTTTTTGTAACATATGTTTTATCCAGCTTTAAACGTACCCGGCTTGATCTGCTGTCACATAAGCTGGATAACCAAGGTTAAACTGTATTTTCAATAAGCTCTTCTTTTAGGAAAAAATATATACTGTAGTCCCTCTATAATCCGACACTGCGCCAATCCGGCCCTCCAGTAATCCAGCCAGTAGACAAAGGCAGTCTGGGAATGCCCACGTCATCATTCAAGTCTGTGTGTGTGTGTGTGTGTGTGTGCGCGCGCGCGCGTGCGTGCGTGCGTGTGCGCGTGTGTGTGTGTGTGTGTGTGTGTGTGAGAGAGAGAGAGAGAGAGAGAGAGAGAGAGAGAGAGAGAGAGAGAGAGAGAGAGAGAGAGAGAGAGAGAGAGAGAGAGAGAGAGAGAGAGAGAGAGAGAGAGAGAGAGAGAGAGAGAGAGAGAGAGAGAGAGAGAGAGAGAGAGAGAGAGAGAGAGAGAGAGAGAGAGAGAGAGAGAGAGAGAGAGAGAGAGAGAGAGAGAGAGAGAGAGAGAGAGAGAGAGAGAGAGAGAGAGAGAGAGAGAGAGAGAGAGAGAGAGAGAGAGAGAGAGAGAGAGAGAGAGAGAGAGAGAGAGAGAGAGAGAGAGAGAGAGAGAGAGAGAGAGAGAGAGAGAGAGAGAGAGAGAGAGAGAGAGAGAGAGAGAGAGAGAGAGAGAGAGAGAGAGAGAGAGAGAGAGAGAGAGAGAGAGAGAGAGAGAGAGAGAGAGAGAGAGAGAGAGAGAGAGAGAGAGAGAGAGAGAGAGAGAGAGAGAGAGAGAGAGAGAGAGAGAGAGAGAGAGAGAGAGAGAGAGAGAGAGAGAGAGAGAGAGAGAGAGAGAGAGAGAGAGAGAGAGAGAGAGAGAGAGAGAGAGAGAGAGAGAGAGAGAGAGAGAGAGAGAGAGAGAGAGAGAGAGAGAGAGAGAGAGAGAGAGAGAGAGAGAGAGAGAGAGAGAGAGAGAGAGAGAGAGAGAGAGAGAGAGAGAGAGAGAGAGAGAGAGAGAGAGAGAGAGAGAGAGAGAGAGAGAGAGAGAGAGAGAGAGAGAGAGAGAGAGAGAGAGAGAGAGAGAGAGAGAGAGAGAGAGAGAGAGAGAGAGAGAGAGAGAGAGAGAGAGAGAGAGAGAGAGAGAGAGAGAGAGAGAGAGAGAGAGAGAGAGAGAGAGAGAGAGAGAGAGAGAGAGAGAGAGAGAGAGAGAGAGAGAGAGAGAGAGAGAGAGAGAGAGAGAGAGAGATGAATAGCTGGGCCAGGAAGTAAAAGTAAACAATGTTATTGCTGTCAACTAATTACTTGGGAGACTACAACTGTTGTATATATCATTTTTGTACATATCTTTGGTAAAGGTAGTCTGTGTGGGGATGGGACAAGGTGAGGTCAAAGGTGAGGACCAGGTTGTTTGCTATCAGTGGGCTGGATTCTAGTGTATTGTATTTTGAAACATCACTTCACTCATTCGTGAGTTCAGTTTATCGCTACTGTGTGTGCGTGAAGTACACTACTGTTGTAAGTTTTTTACTTGTTTTTCATGCATATGTAACAGTGTTATATTACAGCACCTTTTCAACTGCTGTACCATACTTTTCTTAAGTCCACTAATGATACTTCTAGATTCCTAAACCTGCTAAGGTGTTTTAATATGTATTGCACTGTAATTGAACCTACAAGGTGTTGTGCCTCTCTTGATTATTTTTTTACTAATATTGATGTAAGGAATTATAAGTTCAATGTAAGTAAAGATCAAATAGCTGATCATAAACATATTTTTCTCTTAATTACATGCATGTTGACTAAGAACCATAGCCACATATTTAAGACTAATTCTTTTAGATGTTTTAGTGAAACATCAATGCAAGGATTTTATAATTCCTTGTTAACTGAGGTTCCAGAGCTGTTACAGGTAATTAAAGCTCTTCTAGCAGACGAGAGTTTCTCATTATTTTTTGATAGATTTAATGAATTATTCAGTATTTATTTTCCAATTAAGTTTAAGAAGGTATCCACCAGTAATAAGCCTAGGCCTATATATAAGGGAAAAGAGTTGTGCACTACTGAGCTCAAACTAAGTCTTACACAGTAATTTTAAAATAAGTGCTCTTCAAAATTGAGTTTTGTTTTTGTGTTTTGGTCTGATGATATTATCTTGGATAGTAAAATGCCTCATGAAATAAAACAATTATTCATTGGAATTTCAAAGAGTATTTATTTTATAAATTATATCTTCTTCATATGCTTCGAAAGAAAATGCTTGACACAAAAAAAGTTTAAACGAACAGTCTATTACGGTCAAATACTTTTATTCATCCATTGAGAAAAATGAAAATAAGATAAATGATCTTCTTATCTAATTGGAGGCTATAAAAAGGAGGATGGCATTGTACTATGAGAATAAAATATGACTTGGAAAGGCTTAATCTTGAGTAGTTTGACTCAATTTCTTGTAAAGTTGAATGTCATTTAGCTTGTGCCGCTTGTCAAAACTTATAATTTTGAATAAAGTTTTCTCTCTCTCCCTCACAGCTGTTAATCTAATAAATTATGTTTGAATCCTGACGTCAGCTACCTTTTAAGAAAAGTGTATTTAGATATTCAAAATGTAAATTTGATTTGAGAGTGTACAATACATATTATTGCATCAATTCAATCATCTGATTACAATTTATTTACTTTCACTTGCTTCGTAATTAGTAAGCTGTAATTAAAACCCAGCTCTTTAATCCCTTATAGCAAGTTCCCTCATCTATTGTTCAAGTTTAGCACTCAAAAACACTTCCACCATCATCCACTGGACTTAAGTTATAGAGATTTTAAATGCAGCTAAAAATGTATTAATATACTACACACATAATAGTATATTTTTGAACTAGTTTTAAGTTGATAGGTTTTACAAGACTGATAAGGCCCCTGCATTGATCCTGCTAGGACACAGTATATCCAAGACTTCCCTCCTCCCAAGGATGCCAAGGGTGTTGTCTTTTTCTGGGAATGGTCAATTACTATTGACGTTTCAACCCCAACGTGGCCGAGCTTGCCTCACCTTTGAATGAGTTGAGGAAGAAAGGTCTGAAGTTTGTTTGGGGGCAATCTCTGTAGATGTCCTTCAATGCTCTGAAGGAGGCTATCTATCATGCAGCCTCCAGTTCTACGGATGATGAATTTTCCAGCATCATATGCAAGCAACTTAAAATTTGTGTTTTCTGTCACTTTGCCAATAAATAGTACTCAATTATAACTTTTGTAACATAAGAGTATACATAATTTAAATTTAACAGTTTTAAAATCGTTAAATGTTCTTTTTTACCATTGTCAAATATATACAAACCATGATAAATGTTTCTCATGAAGATTTACAAATCTTAGGAATACCTATTAAGGTTGAAGTAACAATCAAACTGCAATTCAATTTGTTTCTTTCTGCAGTAAACAACAACTATCAGAACATGTACTTATATTCAGTGAATGAGGTGTAATTATATTGATTGAAAATATTTGATTTCATTGAGCTTTATATTTTTTCATGCAGTGTTTTAAATGTTTAGTTTTTTTAATGGAAATGACACTGGACAACAATATTTTATAAGAGAAGTCTATCCATCTGATAGGTGCTGTTTCCAAAAGCTTCATGCAAGAAATTATGCAATTATTTTACTCACAGCTAGATTGAGCAGGAATCGGAACAAAGTCCGAGTCAAGTGGTCCTGGAGGGAAATACACTTCATCCGCAAAGTCTGCATGAGGGTTGTTGGCACTTGGGGTGAATTTGACATAAGCAACATTCTGAGGGTCTATTGCCATCTGTTGACAGAAAAATACAGGATATCAGTATATATCTGCTACTAATAACCTATAATATTCATTGACTGGCTTAGATTTACAAATTGTTAATAAAAGAATAAAAAATCAAATTTTACAAAAATAAACATAAACCATGGACAAATTTTAAAAATTGCAGTTCAAAACTTTTATTTTTATTCTCTTGATCTATGTACATTTACATGAAAGGGAATGGCATTTGTAAACCATCTACAAGTTTGATGACTTAATCCTAGATTTAGACTTGCAGGTTAAAAACATCTCCTGGTATAAATTTTTTTATTATATTCATGTTTAAATGTGTAAATCAGATACATGATCAAGGATTAGAGGTTTTGTAAATTGGTTCAAAAGTGTTTATTGCAAAAAGATTTTACAAATTTCTATCTGCTTCCATAAAAGTACAATTCCTAACTTTAACTTACTCTTAGTGTAATGGGAGAGCTTACCTGTACTTACCTGTAAGCAAACTTACCTGAAAAGACAATAACAAAACACACAAACTAAACTTCATATGAACACAAAACATTCCAAAAATCTCCTTTACGATTGTTAAAAAATAAGAAATGGACAGTAGTACAGTGGAGTCCCGGTAATGCAAAATAATTGGGACCGAACCCCTTTGTCTTAAAACGCTCTTTTGATAAAACATAACATAAATAATATGCCTAACATTAATTACAGTACTTAAGTTTTGAAAGCAATAACAGCCTATGATTATAAAAAGAAGATTGAACCTCTTAATAGAAGAATACATTCAACTGAGACGTAAGACCAAACACCGTTTTTCAAGACAAAAAGTTGGATTCATTAGCGGAATTCGATTCTGGCCCCAGCGCTATTTGATTCCATTGCATTTGCCACTAGGCTACGTAATCAACTGATGGAAGTCTTTTGCATATTTCTGGCGTTCTTACTCTACCTCAGACAGCACTGTTACCAATTTCCTCTGTCAGTCTCTTATCAACAGTATGAACTTTTATGTTTACGTATCTCTGTTTTGTTGTAACCCATCCAGAGGTATGGGTTACAACAAAATTACAGTTGCGTTTGATCTCACTCTACGCTACGTAGAGCAACACCCTGACACGACCTCAGTGGTTACCATGTTTTGAGATGCTGGTGTAATTTAGTTTTGAGGGACAGAAATTCTTCTTTAAAGCAACGAAATTTAACTGATATTTCCAAACCAAAGTAATATTTGAAAAGTTTATTGACAGTTATGAAATTTCAAACCTAATACTTTTAAGTTTTCACATAAAAATTTAGTTTCCAACAAAAATTCAATTACAATGAAGACAATTAATTGTGACAGTAAAGAATTTTGAATTTAGAATTTGAATTAGCTTCATCAGGTGAGGATAACTCATGGCAAAGCTTACCTGTAGAACTTCTTAGATGATGAAAGCACCATTTGTGTAATTTTGTTGTGTATTTATTTAATTTGTTGTGTATTGTGTTGGTGTACTTCTCAGGTAAATTTGCTGATAACTCTCCTACTCTATTAATTCCTGGCCTGGTAGCATTACAATATAACCTCTGATTTACTCTTAGATGATAAAAAGGTCAAACCAACTTAAGTCAGTTCTAGACTTGATAATTGATGGGAGGTTGAGGTTATTATTATAATTATAATAGCACTAACTTTAACAAAATAATGTTATAATTAGCAGAGGTCTAATCATTCTTCTAAGAGCGGCAAGTCTACAGAGAGGACCAGTTTCATTCATAGCATCTTATGGATGAATATAGCTGTATAATTCACTAGCTATGATAAACTACAGAATTCATGATTTGGTATTTGCATATTTCAAACATATCTTTTAGGGTAGAAATTATTTCTGCAGAAACCTTTCTTTCATCTCTATAATTACTTAATTTTCATTTTCATTCCTTCGTCTACAATATGGTTGGTAGCTGACATAGCTGAAAGAGTTATAAGTATGATATCCAGAGATCATATACTACCACAGTTATCGTTTGCTACGGGTGCAAACAATAGGATTACAAGTATCTGTACATTTAATAAAATATCAACAACACACATAAAATGAAATACAATGTTAATTTGACAGTACAGTACCACAATAAAAAAATGTTTTTCATGGTCAAATTTTATAAATATTTCCAAAGTTCTCCAATGCTTTAAAACAGTTAAAATCTATAACTGACAGAACCATGTTTAGGAGGTATTAAAATATATCTTGATGAAAGAATATTACTGTATTCAGAACTATTTTAATGATCACAAGCATTGACTTTAATGTAAGTTGTCAAAGTTTAATTTTACTTTATCAAGGCTTGTGATTAAAAAAAGTATTTGAATAAAAAATATTATTTTTTAATAAATTGTTTCATAATCATAAATACAAAACTTTAAAATCTGACCAATTCGATTTTACGATTTTCCCTCCATTGGCCAAAACTAATAACTACATCATTGATTGTATATGTAAATAATTTTACACAAATAAATGGCTAAGCCCTGGGAGAAGCCGGGAGAATGAGGGGGTTTTGGAATCCTAATTCAAAATGTTTGTTAAAATTAAGGCTCAAAGAATTGGCTTTGGTGTCTTTGTGAACAAAAAAAGTTATATTAAAATAGTATTAATAACGAAAATATTAATATCACTATATGCACTAAAAAATGCATAAAAAAAGACAAAATTTACAAACAGAAATTTATTTGACAGTAAATTTGAATTCTGCAGTACCAAAACTTACATATCGGTATTTGTTTAAGCACCAGTTTTGAATTAACTTCAAGTTTTGAATCATATAAACAGCCCTTCACTTCATCAATTTTTTCATGTCCTTCTTCTAATTCAATCTACAATTTGTTTTTAAGTTACAAAACTAAAAATATAAACTATGATTTGTCTAAGTTTACAGACATCTCCCTTAAATAGCAGAGCCTAAGGAATGAGAATCTTCAAAATATGGTCTGCAACCTTAAACATTTGACCAAAACCTGTCTTACATTCCTTCAATTAAAAAAAATAATAATAATCACTGACAACCCAAACAACTCTTTTCAGTTAGTTCTTATCTTGCATCTAACATCCAATTTTGATATTAATCTATTAAGTAAATAAGTTAATCTTACGTTTTGCAAATATTGCTATTAACTTTTTTTCTTTGAGCAATTATAATACATATTCCATCCTCCTTGATACATAGGAATAATAACGTTAACAACCTTTTTACTACCCAAACATGTACAAATGTCGGCACTGGTGGCGCAGTGTTGTAACCCAGCTACATGGGGACAAAGTGTTTGGGAGATTGTAGGCGATAGGTTGTATGCTCGGTCCTCTTAATACCGGCATGGCGTCCGCTTGGTGGTTGCTATCGGCGTGGACACTACTAGAGAAGTCTGGGGTGTCCGTGTTGGGTGGTAATCATTGTGCGGATGTTGTGTGGGGGAGATAACTGAGTATCAGGCTTGTCAATTAGCTGAAAATCAGACCAGCACTACGTGGTTCGGATTCCACGTAAAGCTGTAGGTCCCTTAGTTGCCCTGGCTGTTGGGCTATTAATAAATTGCCCTTTCTGAGGAACAGTTGAACTCAGTTAGTAACCAGACTACACTCATCCACACTCATCCTACACTCATAAAACCATTCATATTCGCCTTAAAATACGCACAACGTTGTGTCGGCGTCTTATATGTAAGAATGTAAGAATGTAAGAATGTAAGAAAAAAATGTTTACATAGTGTCTGACACACGAAATGAAATGAAAAAAGCCTTTATTAAAGGGGTGAATTTAGGACTGTAAAGTCCTCTCTAACGCAAGTAAGGAAAGCACTAGAGAAGATGAGAGAGTGAAATAAGTTTTGATCTGCAAAAATCCTCTGATTATGTTACCCACAAACCATTTTATCAGATCTCTTTTACTTTATTGAAAAATATTTTCCGTTTTTCCAATTTCTGTACGTACTTGTAAGTGGAACATTAACAATTTAATATTACCTCATCACTTTCAAAAGCTTTCAGGGCAGAGGAGAGATCTTGGTCCTTTAGGCTGCTGCAAACTTCAGGCTCGTACACTGTTCTGAAACAAATAAGAGCGCAACTTGTAGAGCAATAACTATATTAGTTTATATTCAACTTTTGTTTTTATATGGTTAGAACAGTTTTATTTATATTTATTACTATTATTTTGTAATACTTTATTAATATCAAGATACAATAAATACATGTTGCAAACTAGTGAACTAACACCATAGAAAAGAAATAAACAGAGATCACACACAATAGTACACTAAATGTGTATCAAGTAGTTTCTCCAGTTTGATTTAATAACATGGCTCTAATTTTATATAAGTTAGTTATAATACTGCAGACAACATCTAATACGCATTAGTTATAGTTGACATTTGAAAGGTCATCAGCCCTCGCACAGATCACTTAACCTTAAACTCCGGAGTATACAGAATTAATGATATCAGGTTCGCCGCCATATTGATGTGGCTAATCACAAGTTCACTGAAGATATATTGAGTAAATTGATTGTAACATATAATTTTTTGTATTGATAATTAGCAGAATTTCCAGAAAGAGCACATCTTTGTACTTAGTTGTGCTGGAATTTTTTCTTCCAAAAGTATTGTATATATCTGTCTGGTTGGTATCACGTAATATGAATTTAGAATGTTCACTGACATGCACAGATTCATTTAGGTGACATTTAAAAGCAGGCTATGAATAATTCACTCAAAATCCACCAATTTCCAATTTTATCAACTACTTATCAATATGTTTGTTTTGTTTACAATCATCATTGCATACAGAGGAATTATTCGAATTTCTTTTTCTGGAATAAACTTTTCTTTCATCCATTCATTTGCAGTTTAAATTTGCATAATTTTCAATTAATTTCATCTTTCAGAGTAGTTCATGTCAATATAACATGATGGCTTATTAACACAAAAAATACCAGGGCACCTTTGGTGTTGAAACGTATAAGCGGGTTTAGGTTATGTACTGTGGCCAAGTAGATTGCCAAGATACTGAATAAGATTTGTTAGTTCAAACGGCTGGTACTTTTTTTCTGTACAACTTAAAACAGTGGCTCTGGTCTGTGGCTTAGTGGTGTAGGACCTACAGTGTCCATGAGGAGTGGAAGTTGACGTGAGCTGTATTTCCATTATAGTTAAACAGAATAACAGTAAAAAATTGTTTTGAAAATAAGACAATTTAAACCAATAAAAACTTTATTAGTGAGGCCTTTCGATAGCAAGGCTATCATCGTCAGACACATCACAAATAAATATACAAAAATGTTTATTTATTTGTATAAATATACAAAAAAATGTATACGGTATTTATTTGTGATGTGTCTGACGATGATAGCCTTGCTATCGAAAGGCCTCACTAATAAAGTTTTTATTGGTTTAAATTGTCTTATTTTTAACAATTATATACAGAAAACCAATACAGCTCCATCTTCAACATAGAATATCAGTAGTTTAGTAAATTGTTACTGATAGTATGAGGAGGAGGACACGATTTTCATTGTTTTTTTTTAAACTAGCTGTTATTGTAAGTTATTTAGACTTTACATAAGTGTACAGGAGATTAAAGGACACAAAACTAAATATATAAAATTGGACATTAAAATAACTGGACTTATTAAAACTGCATGCAAAAATATGAAATTTAAAATTGTAGGATAAAACTTAGGACATAAAAAAGCTATTCCCCCCAAAAGAGTTAAAAGTGAATAAGTGCTATTCAATCTAAAATGTTCAGAAGTAAAAAAATGATAGAATAGCCTTAATTATCATGATAACAAGATAAAGTATCAATAATGTTAAAAAAACTGTTAACAATAATGTAAAAAAAAGAAAAAAAACAACTGTCTAGATATACTTAGCTTAGTATATTTGTAGACATTTAAGGAAAGCAGCAAATTTATGATAGAGAGAAAAACATACAAACTAAAAGTTAAGAAATATTGTGGTACCACTAGCCTCTCCTCCAATCTGAAGAAGAGAAGTCAGTTATAATTAAAAGTTATTATCTTTATTTGGGTATTTTTTCTACCTCAATTTTATTACACAGGCTTTTTTGTTTCCTTTTACTTTTTACAACGAGAAAGTTCTTAGAGTTAATTCTAAGAGTTAGTTCTTAGTGAGTCAAATTTCTTAGATAATTTTATTCTAAAAAACAAAACAGGGACTTTTGTAACATTGCTGATACCCTAAATGTTTTGTTCATACTTTTTAACAAACAAACAAAGAAATAAAAATAACTGGGGTTTTGAAAATAAAGAATTCTATTGTTTTCAAAAATTACATAAAAGTTGCCTATGTAGTTAGTTAGTTGTTAGTTGATATGGGGATATGCAGTTGGTCCAGCCAACCCTTGCAACGAAGCCTAAGGCTTTTTGTGCCAATCCCGGTGCCTAATCGTCGTAAAGCTGGCAATCCTTGACCAGGTCAAGGAGCTTCTTCACTAGATTAGTAATTTCCAACTGTTCCAGAGGCGAGCCTTCAAAAAGTGCTCTTCTCCTGGCACCAAGGGCCTCACACTCCAGGACAATGTGTTCTGCCAACTCTTCGTCCTCCCCACAGAGGCGAAAGATGGGATCCTCCGTAAAGAGTCCCACCGTTCTTAGATGCCTCCGGAATTTGCCGTGACCGGTGATGAGTCCCACCACCAGCTTAACGTGCGGTTTACTCAACTCAAGAAGTGACTTTGTTAACTTCTGGGAGGGATTCATGACAAGAACCTTGCCGAGTCTTTGCCCTGGGAACCGCCACCATCTTTCCAGATGTCTGGCGCTGACCCAGTTTTTGATTGCTGTTTTGACAGCTGCAGTTGAAACGCCGCAGGCCAGCTCAGGACCAATGAAGGGCTTGAGAGCACCCTCCCTAGCCAAGGCATCGGCCTGCTCGTTGCCTACTAATCCCCTATGTCCTGGGATCCATTCCAGCAAGACCTGATTTCTTGAACCCAGGATGCTGAGGGACTCCACACATTCCCAGACTAGACCAGACGAAACTTTCCAGGAGTCAAGAGCCCCTAAGGCCGCCTGACTGTCTGAGAGGATGTGGATATGTTTCCCGCAAACCCCTCTCTCGACCGCCTGGGCGGCACATTGAAGGATTGCGGCGACTTCAGCTTGGAAAACGGTGCCATACGCTCCCAGGCTCACGCTAGCGTTGGTCCTAGGGTCGCCAGTATAGACCCCAAATCCAGCTTTGTTGCCCATTCTTGACCCGTCTGTGAACCATACAATTTGGTCGTGAGAAGAAACCGGGCTACTAACACGTCCCAGTACTCCCTCGACCTGAAATCCACAGTATAGGGTCTGGTGAAAAGATACTTAGTCCCAATGAAGTCAGACTTCATTGAGAGTACCTCATCGTTTACTAGATTGGCCACTGAGGAGTAACCTGTACAGGACCCCCTCCAGTGGCCAGTTAGTTGAAGTCTATAAGCCGCCGCCCGAGCCTCCCCAATAATGAAGAGATCAAGGGGCGGCAGGTTAAGAAGAACCTCCAGTGCAATAGAAGGGGTCGACCTAAAGGCCCCTGTCATGCACATGCAGGCAAGTCTTTGTAGGCTAGAAAGCCTACCCCGGACAGTTACCTGATTGACCTTAGGCCACCAGATCAAAGCCCCGTAAGTAATTTGTGGTCTGATGACCACTGTGTAAAGCCAGTGGCAGACATGGGGTAACAGGCCCCATGTGGAGCCCACGCAGCGCCTAGTGGTCTCGAAGAACCACTTAGCTCTGCGGATGACTTTATCAAGGTGCAACTCCCAGATACTTAACCGACGATGAAACAGGCAGAGACACTCCACCAAGGGCCAGGCCTCTGAAGGAGCCCTGAACCCTTTTCCTGGTGAAGGGAACAATTACTGTCTTGGAAGGGTTTATTGCAAGCCCTTCTCTTACACACCAGGAGTTCACTGCTTCCAGACTGTCGTTCATGATGTCCGTAACAGTGCCCTGGTACTTGCCACGGACCAGTAGGACAAGATCGTCCGCATAGCCCTGTATGAAAATGCCCTTTTCCGTGAGGCTGACTAGGAGATCATTCACCACCAGGTCCCACAGGAGGGGTGATAGAACTCCCCCCTGCGGGCATCCTCGGCTCGCAGAAATCTCCACCGCCTCACTTAGAAGGGTTGATTGAATTCTTCTGCCCCGTAACATGTGGTCGACCCACCTACAGATGGTGGGCTCTACACCACGTTGTCCCAGAGCACGAATAATTGACTGGTATGAGGTGTTGTTGAATGCCCCCTCAATATCCAAAAAGGCTCCTAGAGCAATTTCTTTGTTCTCCAGGGAATGTTCAAGGTGACTGACCAAACAATGGAGGGCAGACTCACAAGACTTCCCCGGGAGATACGCATTTTGATTTTGATGTAAAGGGGAGTCTTTAAGCGCCCCTTCTCGAATGTGAAATTCTACGAGTCTCTCCATGGTCTTCACCAGAAACGAGGAAAGACTAATTGGCCTAAAGGATTTGGCGTTTGTGTAGTCGCCACGACCCCGCTTAGGAATAAAAACTACTTTGCTAACTCTCCAGGACTGAGGAATATACCCGAAGGCAAGGCTCGCCCTGAAGATTTCGCAAAGTAGAAAGTGGAGGTTCGGTGGGCCCTTCTGCAACAGTGCAGGAAAGACACCATCGCCTCTGCCTATGTATCTTACCATTAAAAAAAAAATTAAGAATGTGATATTTATAAAAGGTCAATACATTTGATCAGATTTTATCAACACTTTTCATTGGATAAAAAAAAAAAAAAAAGCATATGATCGCTATGAAAACATCTATGGCAAAAAAAACCAGATGCAGTTAAAAAGTAATTTTAGAGAAGGGCGAAGCAAATCTATAATTAGATAATTTTCAAAAGTACCCCTTACCTAAACCGTTCATTATATAAGTACATACAAAATCTATGGCTACATAAACAGCTAACTCAAGTTAGTTACACACATTTGTGCTCATTGTCATAATGGCTATTATAGTACTTGAAATTGCTTGTTAGGGGTAATCACACTAGTAAAAGCATTGAATTTTACGACTTCGTTAGCATTGATGTCACCACAAGGAAATTGTTATTGTTTCTCTGAAAAGATAGCTATAATCAAACCACAAACATTAGTCATTGAGCTACTAATTAATACCACTTTGTAGACAGTTTTTGTTTGTAACAATGACTACATTCACTTATCACATTCATTCGAAATCCATACTCAACCATATCTTAACAATCGGTGCATGAATATTATATAAATTTTTAAAAAACCATTGCTGCCAGAACTGTTCCCTCATTTTTCCCTCCACCGCTTTTCTCATACAGTTTCTCCACTGTTCCCTTCCATAACACACATAAATATAAGCTGTTGAAAATCTCTTCATTTGACAATATCATTTGTTAGATATTTTGTAAATCATTTACATTAATACTAAGTGTTATTTCATATTATTACTGTAGTCTATACATTATTATATACATACTAGCTAAACTCAGCCACGCTCTGCCATGGCTTAGTCTGATACTAACTATTAGTAGTTATTTATAACTTTAGTTCTTAGAAA
This sequence comes from Stictocephala bisonia, assembly GCA_035578905.1. NCBI lineage: Eukaryota > Metazoa > Arthropoda > Insecta > Hemiptera > Membracidae > Stictocephala > Stictocephala bisonia. The sequence continues at coordinate 112,046 of JAQJVL010000359.1, forward strand.
AATAAGGGTTAACTGATTATTTGATTTTATCTGAAATAAAATAACATATAGTTGTTTTTATGAATATAAAAATCAGCTGGTCACAGTAATAAACTCACAGGATATGATTTGGACATGATGTGCATATAGATCAGCTGGTAACAGTAGCACTTTTTCACCACTGACATTTATTTTCATTTGTAAAAATGTAGTAGGTAAGGCAATGCTTGAAATGCCCTGTAACCGCTTATAATTTTAGGAACTTAGTACAGTAGATAAAAACACTCTTGTATATAAATGTAATGTCATGTAAACATTTCAAGTGAATCCATTCACTTATTTTTGAATTCTGTGTACACAAACATATGGAAGTTTAATTTTTATATATAAAAACTATAACTGGGGGTATAATGGGGTTAACAGGGTTAATAAGTAAAATAGTTGACATGATATTATTTTAGGGAAACGTGAAATAGAACATCATGGGATAACATACAATGTGAATTCTTTAACAGTAAATTCATTAAGAATGAGATATTCGAGGTAACAAAGTTAATATATCAGTTTTAAAATATTTTATCATCTGACGTTAGTTCCCTTACTGCTCATGACTGATGCTTAGAAAAGCATCCACAGCACTTCTTTTTGTTAGCAGATGTATTATTGAAGATAGTTGGATTGTTGACATAGCTTTTGCTAATAGCAGTTGTAATACAATTTAGCCAACATATGTTGCGTTTCAGAAGTTTTGTAAAAAGGTCTTGGAGATGGGTGTGATAAAACTGCAGATATTATATGCAGCTTGCACTCCCATCCACTTTTCACACGATTCTTGAACCTTTAAATACATCATCATCATCTGATCAGCATCTCCAGTCTCCCGGGTGTGCTAACAAGCCTCTTCCATCTGTCTCTGTCTAAGAATAATTGTCTCTCCTCCGCCTGTTGAATGCTTGTCCCTTTCAGGAATAGGTCTTCTTTTACCAAATCCATCCATCTCGTCCATGGTCTTCTGACTTTTCTCTTCCCTACTATTTCGTTTTCGAGCCAGATTTTTGCCACTCTTCCTTCTTCCAATCTCTTCATATGACCAAACCATCCTACCCTTAAGCTTCTTATTTTCTCTTTTACCGTTTTTTCGCATCCTTTAAATACAATTACAAATTAAATAAAATGACAATTACTTCAGCATTTGCGTACTGTGCTGAATTACACATTTTTGAAAAAGTGCAACAAAAACCACCTTTTTGGATTCTCTTGGAAGCAACCTGGATTTACAGCAAGACCTCTTGTGATGTATCACTGAATATTAAATACGAAACTCACTTTACTATAAATAATTATAAATTTATATATTTATTTTAAAATTACAATGGTCATTCAACTTTTAATAAATAATGGAGGGATAAATTCTGGAACCTCCCCACCAAAGAATCCTAATAATTTATCATAAGAAATTTAATATACCAAAGTATGCTAGTTAGTTAGCTAGTTTTTTCAACATGTTTATTGTATTATTGCCAACTAATCCTACTTTAATAAAATAATACCTTTTGCAATAGAACATTTCTAATGGTTATATTACATGCATCAAACTGACAGTGTATTGCAGTGCATTTACAGTTTAGCTATAAAATTGTTTAAGATTTAGCATCATCTACAGGATACATTCAGTTTAAGAGTCTGATACTGATAGTTACAGACTTGAATGAACGTGGATTAGTCCAGCGTACAGTCATGCGTATCTAAAATAATGAAGGCATTTTTATGTTTATTACGACAACTAACATGTGTGACCTAACAAATTTATTTAGTACACATTTAAAATTAAACACAAACTGATATTTTACAGTTTTTATACTTTATAAACGTACAAAACGTTTTATTTTGAAGTAAATTAAAGCACTTTATGTGCATATCAACTGTAAACCCTTGTTGTATGTTTATGTGTAACTGAAATGTTCATGTAATGTTCCTTGATAAACACAGTAAGTTATTTTTAAGTAATATAATATTAAATTGTTATGCTAACATGACGTGTTCTTTAACATGGTAGACTATGGTGTATTTCACGACACGATATAATAATATAAAATGTTGAGGGGAAAAATAAGTAGTAAAGTTGTGCAAGGTTAATTTTCACAAATTAATTAAATAATATTCATTGATTTTTTAAACAATATATTAATATAAAAAAGTGTTGCTATCTATAAAAAAAAAATAAATAAAAAAATTGGGTGTGCGTCGGACCACACGGTGGAAGTTATACTTCTTTGGCCATTCTCATACACCCACTCACGCACACAAACAGACAGGATATATAAATGAAATATAAGACATTTTTCAATATTATTCAATATATTTATCTTCAATATATTATACGTGACTTCATTATTATATTATACACCTATATTATCATTATCAGTAATTTCTTCTATAATCATTCTTTCATCTTGCTCATTTCCTGGTTGGTCATTAGATATCGTACTGTATTCCAAGAAAGACACAATTGGCTTATGATAACTAAAGTAACTAACATATATTCTAGACTCAAACTTTTCAATTGAAGCCGGGATTAGTAATTCCTAGCTTAGCCACCAGCGGCGCTGCAAGACAGTAGTGTCGTCGAAATGAATCAGTGTATGTATATATTGTGGATTCGGTGACCCTACTGTCTTGCAGCGCTATCGGTGTTGAAACTTGGTACTGTTAATTCCGGCTTCAAAAGAATCTGGGATTTTTTTTTTAAAAAAAGCATACAAAAAACGTACAATCGATTAATCGATAGTTCTTAAAAATTTGTTCTTACTTTTCAGCGTGACGCGGTTTCTCGACCAACATCCCATCCCAAAGTGTCTAACGGGCGCAAAGAAGTATAACTTCAAAAATATTTAATAACGGCATCATTAACATGTGACTTCATAGCCCGGTGTGCCCGCTGCGGTACGACCTGAAGAACACCTGTGAACCAGGGTTATGCAAGGGTTTCATTCAAGTCTGTAACTATCAGTACACCTGCCGCCACATTGGTGTTGGTTCTCTGTAAGGCCATTGTTAATTTCAAAATAAGTTTACAACTTTATAGAATATATGTTTATTCCACCTTGAAATATACAATATCAAAACAAAATTATCTAGAAATTACTAGTCATCTCACAAGTTACAATGACTAGCTCAACTGTACCAACATAAACATCATTCGATCAGTCGTCATAATATATACAATGTTAAGTAGTGGTTCTTTGCAGCACAACGAACACTAATTTACTTATGAACATACAATTTCAAATTTGACCTTTATTGAAAGAGGACAAAGTTAATTGTCTAGTGCCTCTGGGACAGATTTGTTCTAACTGTTTTGTTTATTTGTTATACAAATAATTAACTAATTTTCTAATTTAATACTTTTTTAATTATTACTTTTTTAATTTGTCTCATTGAACACTAGTCACACCTACACTATAAAGCATGTTAACATTTTAAGTACATACGTTAAAAAATGTAAACGTGAAAAGTTTTTGTCTGAAGTAATATTCAACTGCAAAACACAAGCGTCAGCTACTGATAACTGGTGCTGCCTGGTAGCCAAGCAAGGAAGGAGAGTCAATTACTACGACTGTTCAAATCATACAATGGTTTGGGGATGGACGGGATAACAAACAGTCTTCTAATGTCAACCGAGTTACAAGAAAGTTCCAAAATTAACACCAGATAGAGGGGTTGGAGGCTCCAGTGTGACAAATTATTCACTAGAGACGACTATTAAAGAATGCTAGTAACCAGAGTCCTCTACCATGGATAACCATGTTCTATAGCAAATTTGATGCTCTAGTTATTTTATTGTTCAACCGTTAAAGAACCTGGGAAACATTTGAATAAAACCTTTTTTTAACGTTTTTTCTGAGATCCAACAAATGAAGTTAGCTGGCAAACCTCTTTGATGGACTTTGCTCTATTGTTTCCGAACTGGCATGGGTAAATTTAATTATTGGAAATATAAATAGGGATTGGCAATAGATCAGTCATGTGGTCTTAGAGAACCTACTCAAACAATCATATAATTTCAGATCCCTCTTGCCTCAATTACAGAGGAATTAGTTGGCATTATATAATTTAATAGAATTAGTATATTAATAGAACTGTTTGAATCATATTATTTAGCTTTGTGACCATAGATAATTTTCTAAGTTTTTTAATACATTGGAATTCATTCCAATTTTATATAAAAGAGAGAGTATTGGTTGATATCATTGCCACAATAATATTTATTTCCTTTTTCTAGAGTACCTGATTTTGTAGGCGTACAGCATGGCCTGGAGCAAACACTGTGTGTAGCCGTGACTCCAGCGGTATCCGAGGTTCAGCAACCGCTCCATCTCTCTCTCCAACTCCTGCAGCTCATCCGGACTCAGCTCATGTCTGAAACACGTCACACAACATGACTACAAGAATTCACTTTCAATCTGCATGTTACATTTTAAGTTTTATTTCCTACATTACATAATTTTCTTGAGTAAAAACACAATGGATGACTACTAAACGTTTCTACTATGTAATATTTAACGTATAGCACAAATTTGAAACCATTTAGTAACTTTAATAATATATTTTAATTGCTTACTTTTTGAGCATATAAAAATAATAAAATATACTGTAATTTATTAAACCATTCTATATTGGTATGGTATGAACTCATCTGATTTACAATTCATGTTTAAGAAAATAAATGTTTCAACAACTGAGTCTACGCACAGGCTATTTGCCCATATAGGCTCATTTCCTGTTACTATTATTTATTTTAGCTTATATAATTTCTAATTATATATACACATGTTTAAAATTTGCCTTTATTTATTTTGTAATTTTCTGTATATTAAGCTTATTTGTTGAAAACTTGTATTTTAAGCTTTTCAATGTCTGTAATTGTAATATGGGAAATAATCGTTCATTCATATAATATTTTTTAATTGCATAGCATTTCAATTTAACTACTAAATGAACATTAACATAATACTATTATGTTAATTTACAATACATTTTCATATTATACTATTTAGATTTTTACTACAAAACAGTTACTTACATTAATATGAATTACATTAGACAAAAAGATAAGAATAGAGGGAATTTATGCTGTTTAAATTGTTGCCTATATTTGAAACTTCCACCTGGTGAACGATGAGTGAGTTACTTAGTTGTCACTGGGTAAAAGAGGGCTGAAAATGTGCACCTCATGAAACTTAGCATCATAAGGTATCTAGGAAGCTACACGGTCAGTCAAGAATCGTGGAAATGAACCATGGATCTTAGAATGTAGGTGTCCTATTTAGTAACCATGGATCACATGAAACAATGTCCAACATGGTGGTCCTTGTGGCACATTTGCACATTATTATTATGAAAAATTTCTCCATTTTATCATTTTGGTTAAACATGTTGTGCAACAACTCCTTTATGTCTTGACCAATTTAAACAATTGAGGTGTCAAAACATGTGTCTTCATCATTTTCACCCTGAAGGGTATGAAAAGCACTCAACTGATGTTTTTCAGCCATTAAAATAACATGGAGAGATACTGAAATGAATTGAAAAGTAACAGCTTTTCAAATGTAAACAATGATTCCTAAAAAGTTTCAACAGCTATTGGAATGTAAACAATGGTTTTTTATTTTGAGGAGGTTAGATCTTTCATAATGTTAAACGAGGGAAGGTTGTCTGCATGGTTTTATTCACATTCGATTGTCAGGATCTGCTCTACTGGATTTGAACGTTACAATGGTAATCTAATGCAGTTATTTTATAATTTTTCAGCTGTTAAACAAAAAAAATTTAAATGAAAATGTTTGAAATAGGTTAAGTAATATCATTGGGTACTAATAAGTAGGTAGCAATGCAATCAATGTAAGTGAGACACTGTAAATAAATTTAATATTGTGATTTTACGTTATACAGTTAACCTACTATTATTTGTAGACAAAGGCTCAGGTTGAGGTGTAATGAGCGCAGCGAGTGATGGGGTTGGCAAGTGAAGCATACAGGAGTGTCCCCTAGTAGTTAAGATTCATTGTGATTTGTATGTTTTCCTGAAGTTTTAGCACACTTATTTATCTAAACTTAACCCTGCAATAAGTCTAAAAGTTTTGGTACTAAAATTTATGTCATAATAACATAAAAGTTTAAAATGTCAATGTGAAGGTGCGTCTGGAGATACTTCTTTGTTTCTGAAATGTAAAGCAACTGATCTTAAATAGATTTATAGCTGAAATCTATGATCTGTGTTTCTGATGAGACACAATGGCATTTAGTTTTAGCTTATAAATAGTTTTTAAATTAGCGTAATACGTGTTGGTGTACATACAGTACAAGTAAACGCCACACAACACAAATTTATCACAATATAAGCACAAAATGCACAAATATTTTACAATACAAGTACAAAATGCACAAATATTATGGTGATCAATTTCGGTGAACCACGCTCCCCTTCCTCCGACCAGAGGGATTCACAAAAGAATCTCTGGTCAGAGGGATTGATTCTTTTGTAAATCCCTCTGGTCTGAGGAAGGTGAGCGTGATTCACCGAAATCGATCACCATAATATTTTTGCATTTTATACTTGTAATGTAATATATTTGTACATTTTGTGCTTATTTTGTGATAAATTTGTGTTGTGTGGTGTTTACTTTTTAGCTTATCTCATAACAACCTCAGCTCAAGAGTGGTAATCGCTCATACAGTGACAGGGCCTTGTAACATCATGCTAGATTGTATATTGAAACTTTTATTCCATACTTATGTTTATTAATTCTTATTTAAAAATTCATTATTGATCTAAAAACTATTTAATTTAAATATTGTTTTTAATGAGTAAAAGTTTTAAATTCAGATTCTAAATTCTACGCACTGTATTTCAAGAAAGCATTAATAAAGTGAAAATATATGTTTTAAGAGAATGCATTATTCAGTGTTTGTAGATTATCATGTCATGCTGTCTTCATCAATCAAGGACTCGACCAAAGAAGGAAGTCTCATTCTGTGTGGAAGGGCCTGCCTTCAGGTCTCGATGTTAATTAATTTTCTTACTGACTGTCGTCCAGTTTCCTTCTTTAGATGTATCTGGATGTTGTTGTAGCACAGGCTCTGTTGTAGCTGGGTTTCTTTCCATAATAGATTACATGCTAAATGTGAAATCAGTTACACTTCTAGTATTTATGTACATTTCTGTGCTTCACTGTCTTATTGCAAGCAGGAATACTTCTCTTACGTACAGTGTCACTTCAATGTTCATGTTTTTAGTTTCTTCACAGAGAAGAAACACATGTTGCATTCAATATGTATGTAGAGTAGTTATTTGTCCAGTCCACCAAGCAGATGGCAGGGTCAAGCCCCTTGTCAGTTCCTCCCTTACTCTTTAAAGATAAACCTAGTAATTATTACTATAAATTTATGGGAATGTACATTAGATGTAATCAATTTATAACTGCCACTTATAGGCATTAGCTGCAGCCATAAGAAAGCAATCTATTTCTTTGTCTCTGTTGTTCCTTAAAATATTATCAATAGCTGTCTAGATAATATAATTCTGTAAGACACATAATCTCCCTTTTTGGAAACCTTACCAGATTTGGAATGCTCTACGCCATTTTCACAGGCCATACTTCAGATGGCATTAAAATTAGCAAATATCTATATTGCCTGTTTTATTCCCATTAGTTTGTTGGGCCAACCAAATGACTATGCCGAGCTTTTTACACATTTGGTAGCAAGATTAAGTTAATACGTTAATCTACTACAGAAAACTGTTGGTTTTCTTCTTTCTTTGTTCAGGTCTCCAACACCAATTTATTTTTTCATATGTTATAATGCTTTTGCAGAGATTTTTTTGGTTTAAACAAGATTGTTTGAGTTACTGTATTGGCTAGTAATTTTGAAGGTAACAAGGGCATTGATGTAAAGGTGTTAATTTAATTTTTCTGCTATTTTTATAACAGTGTAATCTGTAAACATGACAGTTTTACAGTTATCTTTAAGTTTGTCCAGTAGGTCTTTCGTTAATACTGTAACAGAACTATTAAAGGGTCTAAAACTTTTCCTTGTGGTACACCTCTCTTTACTGGTGTTAGAGTTGACTGTGCTTTCTTTAAGTTGGTACGTGAGAGTTTTAACCTCTACCATATATTTTTTGTTTTTTTAATAGCTATCACACCAGACTAGTACTACTCAGGTGATTCCAAAATTAATTAGTATACAATGTACGTAATCGTGATTTAGGTAATCAACTGCCTCACAGAAATCTAGGTTTATGAAAACTTTAAGTAATTTGTTTATGACTAAATTAAAATTAGATACTAATGATATACATTTTAAAATGTTTATTAGTCAGTTTTATTTATCTAATATAGGCAAGACGTTTTCTTGATGTACCTGAGTATGAAGTACCACATTCAATGCAAATGAATGGCAATAAGTTCAGTTGCCGGCGTGGTGGCTCAGTGGTTAAGCTTCGGACTGCTGAGGGCGTTGTACAAGGTTCGAATCCCCACTGAGCCAACGGTCGGTACTTCACTCATTGAATAACATTCACGCATAGGCTGGCAAGCCCGTATGAACTAGCAAGTGAAGTTTTTTTAAAAAAGAAAAGAAAAAATAATAATTTTGTAGAACAAATATTTGTAGTCATTACATACAATTTACAATTCAAGAGTATGATTGGCAATAACCATGCTAAAATCTAGGTTATATTCATAAAACTACCTTAAATGTTTAAATCATTTATAATTTCTACTATATAATGGTCAAGATACACAGAAGGTTTATTGACTACAGGCCTGGATGCTGCCAGATGCATATGCACCAAGCAAACACGAGGACAAACACGTTATCACTCCACTGACAGTAATAGACATGTGATGTTCTCTGTCTGGTACATAGGTTGTCCATTGTTATAAAGTGGTGCATTGCTTTGAACTGTCGTTGAGTGTTTCTAGTCCAATTGCTACGATACTAAGCATCATTTATCTACGATAGTTGTTCTCTCACTGGTTAATACATAACTTTGTACACACATTCATAATCTTATTTAACTTTTTTTGTTTTATGTAGACTTATTCACATATTAAATTTGTGATCTTCTGATGGCACTTTCTTCTAATGGCATTTTATCTATCATCACCTGTGATTCTCTAATAAAATCATTTGACTATCCAACGTTAATAACTGTTAATTGTTAGTTAAAATAATTGAACTTGGCTGTAACAATAAACTGCAATTATGGCTTTATCAATAATGTTATTTATTTATGTGACACAAAAAGATTATTGTTATAATGGTTTTTGACTGTTTCACTTACAAATTCTTCTCCCTATTCCGAGAAAGTAATCACTGCAGTGGAATTAAAAAAATACTACTTTCAGAATATGTTTTGTAAGTTACTTGTAACAAACGCAAATTAAATGTGATTTTTTAGTGTTATTTTGTTGTGATATACATATGTTATGCCAACTCTTCCTGCTACATATTTATTTATATTCAACTATAAAAATATATTTACTAAACCAATATATTATAAATTAGTTTAAAAATTACGTATATCCACACATTTTAGTAGAATAAACATTCTGAATTACGCACTTGATAAATGAACTAAAATTTGAAAAACAGTTTTGAATTGACCTGTAAAGATCTTCTTCGTCCACATTTTCTTGCAGACAACGGCCAAATGCTTCATCTGAAAACAATAAAAATTGCATATTAATTGAATGAACTATTTTTTCCTTAAGGCCTAAATTTGAACTATAAACTTATTTAATGCTGTAGCATTGAAACAAAAATGGTATTCTTCCTACTGAATAAATCCACAACTAAACCAAGAATATTATATCACAGATAATTAACTCTACCCAGATAACTCATTCCCATGCTAAAAAGTGTTCAAATTTTTCGTAGTGTGTCAACTGTTCACTTTAAAGCACGTCGAGCGGCTGTCAACTGGGTGTCGTTAGCAGATTGAACTCAATCAACTAACCATATTGAAAATGAATATTACAATAATAAATACCAGCTGATAATAATAATTGAGGTTTAATACTTTATTTTGCCTACTACTCCTTAAACAGCGTGCACACTTTTCCCGTACACTGTGAGCTAACTGGGTAGAGTTAGTTATCATACACCCATACACAAACAGTGGTATTAACCCACCTGCCCACCCATACACCCATACATGATTATATATTCCAATTAGTGTATTTAAAAAATCTATTTCATATACACAGTATACATACTGAGTCCTTTTTTTCTAGCCACCCGTTGTACAGGGTAGTGGAAAGAATCATTACTAATGTTTGAAGTTACCTGTTGTACCACAGATCATATAAGTAGGATATTTAACAGTAAATATGTAAATGAATTGTTCAAATTATGAGTATGGTTGTTTGCAGCTAATTAAACCGGTACAGTTAGGTTTATCCTGCATGCCTGTGCATGAACTTTATTCAAGGAGTAAATTACTGTCTGATAGTCCAGCTGGGGATTTGAACCTTGGGCTCTCAGTCCAAAGTCTTAGCCATCAAAGACTTGCACACCCATACACATACAATGGTCCATCTAAATACGTACAATGATTGTGACCGTCCCTCCCACCAATAAACGTACGGTTGTATTGATCCACCTGTCCTCCCATACAAGTACAGTATAGATGTTCAGTATCCCTGTCCATACATATATGGGTGGATCCCAAATACATTGTACATGTACGGGTGATATTATCGTTACATGATTTTTTTCATGCCCCAGTACAAAAAACAATAAAGTAAGATTAATTATTAAAAAGTGTACATGGTATATCTAATAGAATAGAGAAAAATATGTAAATGGCTCTTCTAGCTGCAAAAACCATGTTCTGCTTTATTGTCTTAATTGATAATTTTTAACTAAGCTTTATTTATTAAAGAGGAAATTTATTAGGAGTTTCAGTTATTACCCTCGCAGCTTGTGGCGCCCATTTCACTCATGATTCCTCATGCTTGATACTGTACCTTCTCTGGCCTTTTAACATCCATGAATGAGTATCATTTGGACATATTACACTATATCATACCAACTCTGATTCAATTTCACCCAAACTCACCACTGTCACAGATTTACTGATAAATTACAGGTGTCATTACTAAAAAAAAATCTTATTTTCTTGCTCTTATTTAATTCTTAAAGGTTATTTTGGATGTAAATTATTGAAAGTTAATTTCAATAATAATATTAAAACTGTAGAAAACTAATAATGAGAAGTTGATGAAACTCATCAATCATGAATTGGAAACAGGACTATCTAGAACACCCATCCATAACATTATTTTTTACGACATTCGTTGTTCTTATAAAATAACTATTTACGTTTTTAGCCTAGTTTTGTTTTAGAAAAGTATAAATTAAAAGTTTTCTTATGAATAGTAATAAATTAATACAGATTAATTAAGTTTTTTTAATCAAAAGGTGTATGATTATTTCAAGGTAATTTATTTGACATAATCACTTTGCACAGTGTACGGTACATTATAACCTGTGTACATTATAACCTGTGTACATTATAACCTGTGTACATTCTAACCTGTGTACATTATAACCTGTGTACATTCTAACCTGTGTACATTATAACCTGTGTACATTCTAACCTGTGTACATTCTAACCTGTGTACATTATAACCTGTGTACATTATAACCTGTGTACATTATAACCTGTGTACATTATAACCTGTGTACATTATAACCTGTGTACATTCTAACCTGTGTACATTCTAACCTGTGTACATTATAACCTGTGTACATTCTAACCTGTGTACATTATAACCTGTGTACATTATAACCTGTGTACATTCTAACTTGTGTACATTCTAACCTGTGTACATTATAACCTGTGTACATTATAACCTGTGTACATTATAACCTGTGTACATTATAACCTGTGTACATTATAACCTGTGTACATATTTGTTTGTAAACCTCTGTTAAGTCACATCTTAAACTAGAAGTGACTATTATCCAAACTGCCAAACCACCACTGAAAAGTTGACAGCCCCTTTAGTAACAATGCAATGTTATCTCAGCGGGACAAAATATACATTTCTATTTCAACTGTACAGTTCATGTTTTTTGTTATTATTATGAGTTATGGTGAACACTATATGATTATTAAAGGCCCAATGCAGTGCACCATAAGTCGATATGAGTTTTTTAATGTAAAATCGTTAAGAATAACAGTTAAAGTTTCACAAATTTACCTGTAGAAAAGTTACAAAAATATTCAATTTCTTACAATAACCAACTTATGGTCCACTAGAATAGGTCTTCTTTAACTATCAAATGCCACTTCAAGCGTTAAGATATGATTATAATTAAATGGATGTCCAAAAACAGCATGTAAAATTTTCCTCTTGCAGTAAATTGTTACAAACAATTTGAATAGAATATGCTTTATTTTTTTTAAAGACACATAAAATATACAAATATATTCTTATGTGAAATATTTTTACAGAAATACATACTCTTACTAGGAAACTGATGTCGGAATCACAACTACAATTTTTACACTAATTAATATTTACTAGGTTCCTAAATTAACAAATAAATATTTTTTTTTAAATAGGTCCTCAAAAGGCGGAGTCCGGTATTGTATTGGATATTCAAATATTTTTTAATAATCTTTAAAGAGCAATAAAGTATATATTTAATAAACAATAAATTTAATAAAAATTATATAAATAAAATTCAATACGAACAAACATTTTACGTACGTGCTAGAAAGAATTATATTCAGTTCACTTGGTGTTCAAGATGCGACTCATCATTGTACAGCAGCACAGTATGTAAAACACCACTGATATAATACAAATGAAAACAGACTTTACATGGTAATGATTTTAAAGAGGGCGTTACTTTGTTATATAGTTCTAGAGGTTAACAGGTTGAAAATATATGGTTTCAATCAGAATGCAGAATTAGTGTAACCCCTTAATTGCAGTTTAAGAACCAATGTTTATATAAAGAGTTAGAACTTATATAAACATTATAAGACACCTACTTGTTTTGCAGGTTTGGGCTTGCATTTAGTGTATGTATAAATTAAATTCATCTCGAAATTTGCGAATAAGGAAGTACCTTAGATTGCGGTTCTAAGGTCAAAATAAAAAGGTTTTGTCAATCTCTGCCTATACTGAATAATTTATTCATCAAGGACCTGATTTAGATATAAGAAGTGATAGAAAGGGAGCTGATAAAATTCAGGATCTAAAGGAATGTGTCTCTTCAAGAGTTGTTCCACTCTGTATTTTCAGCGAGAAGTGAGTGCTGCGGAGGGCTGCTGTAATTAAATCAGGGGACACCTCAACTACTCAGACCAAGGTAAAAGGATTTTTGAAAGCATTTTCATCTATTAACGCTATAAGGTCGAATATTTTCTGAAAAATGTTTCTTTCTTAGATCATGTTGTAAACAAATATCCTTTAGCAGGCTTGATCCTTTTAGACTCATTAATTAATTATTATTATTATTAATTAACAATAGATGGTAAAATAAAAATGTTTTTTTGTTTTACTCTGTGCGGAAATAACTCAAGATTGGTGACATAAACAAAAAAGAGGTATTTATTTTACAATCTATTGTTAAATACAAACAATCATTATAATACTGATAGCATAATAATGGATATTATTAATTACTATTATTGTTAATTAATGATCTTTTACCTACAAATTTGATATTTTTAATATTGATAGTTTGAAGTTATATTAAAAGGGTAATGACATAGTGTTTTATTCATATTCATTATAACTTACTGTTCAGTGATATACAACTGTCATTCATCAATTTAGATAATTTTTGAATTTTAAATACTGTTAATTCTTAATTATTAATTAAGTTTATAACTAATTGTATAAAACAAGCAAAAAATCTTGCACTTTTCATTCTAAATATTTTAAAAATATTTTCGTTGTTTATTGATAAAAACATCATCTGTTGTAGAATAAAAATATTCTTATCAATGTCAGAATCAACTATTTTTTGGTAAATCAATATCTTTCTATTGTAAAAATTATTTACACTTTTTTGTGGTTAATTTTTGTTACATGGCATAGTTCCAATAAACAATTATAAACACACAGGTAAGGCGATAAAGTGACCAAGAGCCTGATTTTATAGTTTTGAAATAAGTAAATAATATTTAATTATTTATGGTCTTATACAATTTACATTGGATGACAATGGCATTTTTTATGGCAACTTAGAAAATAAATAATTAAAATCTTACACTAACAGTCAGTCATAAAAATATAAAACTGATATTTGTGTTTACTTTAATTAGTTTACTCTTTAATTAGAGAATATGACACCAGAGTGTAGCATAATAGTTTTTGAATTACAATACAGGTCCACTTAGTGTATAAAATAACATGTTAACTGGGCGACACAGTGTCGTCAGTTCCAAAATTTAAAAAAATTACCAATTTTAACTGGGGTTCTTAAAAATTTATAATTTGGCCTTCTGCAAATTATTACGCTATTTAAGCGTAAAAAGTACAAAACAAAAGATTCATTAACATGAGAATTAATGAGTAACGCCCTCAGTTATGTAACGCTAAAATCTGCCTTTTCTGCCCCCCCCCCTCGTGTAACGGACCTGCAACGGTAATACTAAACCCCCTAAAAAATTACGTAGCACTGTCAACAACCCCCCCTCTTTTAAATTTATTTTCTTTTACTTCGATGCATTTTTTAATGGTAAGTTCCTAATAAGGAGAGAATATATTACTGACTTAAAAATCTTTTGAAACAATCTTGTATTTTCAGAAAAAGGATCAAATTTAATGAATGAACTTAAAGAAATTATTGAGGATAAGTATTTACATAACGCCTACATTAACGACTGTATGGATTTGTACGTTATGTCAATAAAGATGATTTTGAATTTGTTTTAATATAGAATAAATATTAAACACAATATATTCTTCTATGAATATTTTCATTCTATGAACAGTCAGTCTTCTATGAATATGAAGGTTCACAATAAATCCTATGAAACACAAGCTGTTTATAGCCTACATTAACGACTTGCCCGCTTTTTTCTCTGAAAAAATGTGTACCTTCACCTTATACGCAGATGATACAACTGCTCTTTTAAAACGAAATTCATTAAGCAAACTTAAAGATGACATTAATGGTGTCATTGATATGGTCAATGATTGGTTTTCTGCTCACGGTATGCAACTGAATAAGGACAAAACAAATATTTTACAATTTAAGTTAAGAAATAATCCTCATGAGTCTTTAATAAGTAATACTAAAATAGTAAAATTTTTGGGTTTACATCTCGACTCAAAATTAAGCTGGTCTGGCCATATTGCTTATCTTAATAGGAAACTAAATTCAGTGAGATATGGTTTAGGTATATTAAGTAAAGTAACATCAATGGAAGTCTGCCTGTCGGTCTATTATGCACATTTACAGTCTCTATTGAGTTATGGCATTATTCTATGGGGTAGTGCAGTTGATGTTGAAACGATATTCCTGCGTCAGAAATCTATCCTGAGGGCAATTTTTCATTTAAAATCAAGAACTAGTTGTAAACCTTTTTTTAAAAAATTTAATATACTCACTTTACCATCTCTATACATATTAGAAATTGCAAGATTTGTACATAAAAATTCGATGTATTTTGAAAACTATAAGTTTAGTCATGGTTATAATACAAGGAATCACAATAAAATGTTTCAGTATCCTAACCACAAATATAGCAAATATGAAGCTGGCCCTCTTTATATGGGTCTAAAAATATACAACCATATTCCTCATTCTTATAAAGATCTTTCCCTAGTAAAATTTACATCTAAGTTAAAAGGGACACTTTCTCAAAAAGTTTATTATAACATTCATGATTTTTTTAAAGATTGTATTATTTAATATTGATTAACTATTTGTCAAATTTTCTGTGATCTGTATAAATTTATTTATATTTAGCAACAAAACTGATATTCTTTTAACATATTTGTTTTAGGTAGTTAGTATTAGATATTTAGGAGAAATACTGTTAGTTTTCTAACAAACTTGACTATGTACCAGCTTGTGTATTACTCTGTAATAATTTAACAGGCGTTCATGTACAATAAAGACTTGTCTATTGTCTATTGTCTAACGCTGCTTAGAACTCCCATCCTCCCCTGAAATGGTGCATAACGCTGCCAAAAACCTCCCTACAGGCAAACTTTAGGGACGGCCCTTTATGTATACACTTTTGCAACTGCACACTTGCAACACACCTTACAATATGGTAATAAGGTGTTTTCTTGCAAACAATATGTATTGTGATAAATTTATTGTGCAATTTATTGTTTACTTTAAATATATTGCTCAACCACAGCAAAAACAAAATTAAAACAATCTTATCTTAATTAGTTTTTCTGAAAGATAGTTTAAAAGAAAAGCTTGGTTTCTCTACAAAATATTGTTAAAAATCTGACAAAAAATAACTATATGTAAAAGATTTTAATAATATCAAAATAAGGCTTAAATCATTTTTTGAGACTTCAAATTATCAAATTTTCCCAGGAAAGACCTTGAATAATTTGTTGAAGTAGGAGGTTTCTGGTATTTAATATCTCCTGGACCATGGGTATTTGCCCCTTCTCCTCAGTGAAAATCTGTTAAAATATATCTCTAGGTCACTACAATATCATTGTTTTCAATTAAATGTTGTCATATTTCATCTATTAAACAAGAAAATAAATAATATATGCAAGTCTGCATCCACATATAGTATTTATTATAATAAGTTTTCATTTACTATTTAAATGAGTCCAATTACATTTTCAATTATACTTTTAATAACTGATTCTAGAGTGAAAATTATTAATTCATTTCATGTTTGATTAATATTAAATATAATAATGATGCACACAATATTGTGTAATATTATATTCTAGTTAATCCTGCTGCTCACGTTCACATAAACCCATCGATGGAGAGGTAATTTACATGGTAATTTGTCTTGCTTAGCCTCGAGCCTTGCCAAGATATCTGCTCATGTATAGTTGGGCTTTGATGTCAACCGAGATATCTAACTTGATATCTAAAGCTCAATCACTCATTTACGTACTTAGTCACTTGATAATCGAATGAGACACCAACACAAATTTAAACTAATTTACCAACAGTACATTTATATTTTCACATGACAATTACTCTCATTGTCTTTAAGGTCGGAATTTAAGGGTGAAAGTCACTTTCAGAGCAAAAAGTTTAAATTTGGAACAAACATTCTTGGTCACCAAATTCGAAAAGCAGATTGATCTTAGTCTCAACTCCTAAGAAAAATTGAAATCTGCTAAAACATTTTTTAGAGTAATATACTTTCTACTGCAAAAAAAAAACTTTTTACCAGCCTCCAAAATTACGAGTGTAAACTTAAAAAACAAATTATTTTTGTAGAACTGGTAAACTTGAACCTCTTTTAATCATTTCAGCTTTGAAACTTGTAAATTTAATTGTCCACCACTCATCAACTGAATTATGGGTGTACCAGTGTACATGTCATCTCAGAGCAAAAAAAACTAAAAAAAATATATATATACTATTAATGATTTTGCACACTGAAATGGGCTTTTAAGTTAAAGAAATTCTTCTTATGAATCCACTTATTTGTTTTAAGTATATATGTGAACTCTCCAAAAACCAAAATAAGTTTAAAACTGTCTTAGCACATCTAACTGTCTTAGCACATTTTAACACAAATTGAATGCAAATTTTTCATAAAATTCATGTTCATGATTCACATATCACAAACCTTGGTTTAATCTGAGTATTTCTTTAAGAATTGGAAATGTAGAAAAAAAGTTACAGTAGCTTAAAAACCAAATGGCTAAATATATTTGAAAAAGTTGTTACGATTCAAAAAATTCTTGAGTTGTGCATCAAAACTTCCCCAAAATAAGAATACTAAGGAAGAGTGAAAGATTGGAGAGTGTGGTACATAATGGAGCAAAAGCCAAATACTTTTGAAAAATAACTTAACTTTTCATAGAAAAAAAAATATAAAACACTCCAGCATGACAATAGATTGAATGTTGACCTACCTTGAACCTGAGTGTAAGAAAATAAATAAATAATAAGATTTTGGACCTCACAACTCCAAAAACTGAAATCCACAAACATTTTGGTCAAAATGTTTAATGGTTCAGAATATACTTCAGAGGGCTTATGTTTAAGAGTTACCATTTGGAGTTTAGTCCCCAACAAGTGAAGATAGCCTAATAGTAGCCCTATTAAGTGACTGAAATACCACAAGTTGGACTTTTAGTTTCATTCCCAACCTATCCATCTGGATAGATCGTGGTCATGAGGAGGATTGACTTTTATCTGTGGTAATTCTTTACAGAGTATGGGTACTTTAGGAAATATCTCCACAGGACGGGGAAAGTGAGTTCTCCCCAGTGTACTGCCCAGAGGATGATGACGATGAATGAGGATAAATCATACATTCTTTAGGTGTGTGCGTTTTACCAAAGAAGAAATCGGCGTTCCTCCATTATTGATGCTGTTTCACCAGATACAATTATTGAAGCAAATTGAAGCACTTGTTCATGTGGTTCCATGCATAAAACATGAAAAGGGATGCCTGAATGATCCTGAATAAAGTAGCTTAGCCCCAAAGGGAAGTCAAGACACGCAGCCTGGCATGAAGTCATCTCTGGATCCCCTCTGTCCGTAGGGGGTTTAGTGGGTATTCCCTGCATGTGCATAATTGCACTCCCCCTACGTATAAAAAGTAACAGGAACACCACTAAATTCGATTGTACAGATAATATAACAGAGAGGTAATTATTGTTATAACAGTTTTTTTCATAAGACCCTACTTGTTCCTAACAAAAAGGAGATGTTTTCAGATTGATAAAAATGTTATAAGAATATATATTCAAAAAGTCGCACTAACATTTTTCATGTAGAATATGGTATTCAACAAAGGACTGTAATTATTTTTGAACAAAGTGGTGTTTTAAAAGAAAAAAACTGAGGGTTGCTGAAAGGTTCTTAAAAATGTCAAAGGGCACCGAATCTCCTCAAGAGCCTTTGAACCTCAACAAACTTGGTTTCTTCCATTGAAACTTCCACTCTTCAATTATTACTTTATAACTAAGTTGGGCGTGAGAAAATAAGTTGTTCACAAGTAAGTCATTGGATATAGTTTCATTATTTTTACATTAACAAAAGCAAACATAAGCATACATATATTTAGGGCAGAAAAAAATATGGAAACACTTTTACAACATTAACAAGGTTATTTTTCCATAAATAAGTTGTTAATTAAATTTTTTTGAATAGTTGTGTTCCATAAAGAATTATTTTGATCAGAATAATGTACTTGAAACCATTAACTAGCGGAGAAATAATATTGTTCAAATTAGTTTTTGAAAAGGGAAATGCAAATGGCCGCTACTCTGAAAAGGATAAACCTTTCAAAGTCCAGTTTGCAGCAATTAATTTCTCTTGAATAGACCTTTCATTGATACCACACTTGACCTAGACTTACGTTGAAGATTTTCGTTCAACTCCTCGCGGTCCATCCCCCTAAAAATATGAAATGTCGCTGTTGGCGTCAAAAAGTATGTTTTTTTAACTATGGTGATGTACAAGATTTCACTTTTACAAGTGAAGCTATACAAAAGTTGTGAGAGCGTTTCCGTATTTTTTCCACCTTGTATAATAATTATAAAATAGATAAAAAGCCAAATTTCAATGCCAGAATATAAACCAATTTGGACAAATTCATAATAAATTGTTTGAAGCATCAACAGTAATTTTACATGAGAGAATGGTATTGCAATCTCAAAGTAACCTCTCTAACACTTAACCTGGGGACCAACGGCTTAAGGGTGACTTACAAACCACCACCAGTGACCGGGCAGGTGGGCTGCGTGCAAGGACGGGATAGCTCCCCATCCAAGGGACAGCCACGCTCGATGTTGCTTGACTCCATTACCTTGTGATAATATCGGAACCCTCCGGTCAAGGCCACTGGCAACTGGTGTCCATGTTAGTTGGTAGTTCGGGTCCAGATGTTGGGTGAAAAAGACAGCTGAGTATGAAGCTTGTCAATTAGTTGAAAATCGGACCAATACTACGTGGTTCTGACTCTATGTGAAGCTATAGGTCCCTTAGTTTTACTAGCTACTGGGCTATTCATAAAATAGCTCTTTCTGAGGAACAGTCAAACTTAGTCAGTAAAAATGACAACACTCGTTCATCTACACTCATTCACCCCTCATATTCGCCAATATCTCTATGATAGGCTCTTAGTAATGAATAACGAATAATTAACACAACCCAAAACCCTCTGCGTTCTTCTCCTGGTCTCCTGTCTTCCATGCCCTTCTAAAGAATTTTCCTTGTCACCCTATCCACCCCAACTCTCTTAAATAGATGCACAAGGTCCAGGTGGGCTAGGGCAGCCTAATGCTCTGTTGTCAGAACATCGCCAATGTACAAAACCCGAGCATCAGTCTACCAGCATTCTTGAGGTTAGCTAACCTCCCTTTTCAATTTTCTTAAAAAGCTCTGTTCAATACAAATGCTGTAAATAAAACGGTTGATCAGAAGTAATTAAGTTATGGTTCACTGTTCTTACGAAATGAAGACCATATCAAAAAACTTTAATCACAACTGTACGATGTCCTGTTAACTAGATATTTGGTGTTAGAAAGTAGCAAGTAGGCTGTATTGGACTGAGTCATTTCTGAGAATTCAGGTGAGGCTTGGTAATGAATGCAGGAATGTAGATGGGAAGCTATGGTTCGAAAGAATGACAATTTTTTTGACAACAAAGGATTAGGAGTAACCTGGTCCTAGTGCACATTATTCTGGCAAAACTGGCTCTACCTTTTAAATACAAGGGCCTTTGCCTTTAGAACCTCTATTGTCATTTTATCTTGCTAACCCTATCTTCTCAACTGAATTACTGAACTAAAGAATTCAAAAAGTTCTTGAATGCCCCCTACCTACTCATTACACAGGACTCCCACACCAGAATGGTCGCTTAAAATCTTGAAACCCATCTCTACATACTGCTTTCCAGTTGAGCAGATCAATTTCTTGCACAGTACTAGCTGGGCGATAGTGTGGAAAAGTTTTGATGAATGAAATAAGTTCCTTATTAACAATCTATCAATACGATAAGTGGGATGAACCTCTCTTGTAGGGAATGGACATTGTTGAATTAGTTCCAAACTGGTGTGGGCAGATGTAACTACAGGAAATACAAACGGGAATTAACACTAAATCAGTGATTTGATTGCGGGGAGTCTATCCAAACAATGGATCACATAGTTTCAGAGTGCCCCTTGTGCTGTTTTACGAAGGGATTAGCTAGCATAATACAAACAGTGAGGCAGGTCTTAAATGGCTTTATGGATTGGATTTAGCTTTATGACAGGAGATCACTTGATATTTTTATTAATATCTAATGACTTTTGGAAGATATGTCATTAGATATTAGATGAAATACCTCCTCAATATTTCATTATAGATAAAAATTTTGACTTATAAATAACTTACTTTTGTCTTAGTGAGATATTCTAGTTCCTTACCATACTTTATACTACTTTCAAAAACACTCTTGCTTGCTTTCCTATCCCATTTACTACCATATTACACTTTCTATCTTCCTGTATTCTTAGGCATTGGAAAACCTTTAACCTCTCTCTGTAAATCCTTTTCATCTCTTCTTCTCTCAGCATCAGCCTATGTTATCAATCTTCATGGTAATCTTTCATTACAATATATTTTTGCATTATTTTTTTAATTATATATAAATTTACATTGGTTACAAAATTAAAACTCATACAATACAATAGCATCATTAAAATTCCAATAAACGTGTTAAATAAAATAAAATGTACAATTCCAAATTTTCTACGTCATATCATATAATCACTGTTAAAAGTTAATAAAGCCTCAGAATTATTTAATAAGTTTCCGATACAATCTGTGATGGAGAATAAAAGATTCAATAAGGTATTGTATGGTCATAATTCTAGATTGAAAGATGATAGTGGAAAGGTTCTTTTCTGACATAAAAGATATTGCTGTATTAAGACTCTTTCTAAGGTAAAAACATCATGTTCCAAATTAAAAACTCTTTCTGATTTAGTTCAGATATAATTACTTTATTAGTTCAGATATAGTAATGTACCTACAATAAATAAAATCAGTAATTGTTTGACCTTTTCTTTTATTGATATAAATATTTTACAAACAAATAAAGTGTATAATTAGTTTTTGGTTGAGACTCAAATTCGTAAGCTATAGGTCCTTAATTCAATCCCAATCAGTCATAAACAAAATTGTAAATTGATCAGCTTCTTTATTTGTTGACAAACAATTAGCGGAACTATAAATATAAATTAACTAAACTTTCTAAGGAGTAATTGGCCTTCGTTTGTAACAAAGACAATGTTCGCTCATCTAAACTCATTACTTTCTTTCTTTATTTTCTTTACATTCACCCATGTATTGACGATCGGTGTCTTAAGAATAGATAAAAATACACGTTAAAACAAAATAATTAAAACTGCAAACTGCACTAAGCTAATTTACGATTTTTTAGTCATAAAATTATTATGATTTTATATTTTTAATTCGTAAAAACTTACCATTGTAACACCACTCAACATCCGGGACACACAGAGAGGGGCTGAACAGACAACCTGAAAACAACAAAATCCATTAAAACAACAATAAAAGCAAAACAATGGAATATAAACTTTATTGGCTTGATAATTAATTGGTAGAAAACTAGTTACAACGGGCTAGTAATTAGTTGATAGAAAACTAGTTACAACGGGCTAATAATTAGTTTCAAAACAAAAAGCTTTGGTGAAACAAACTCTTGTTTTTGTGACAGTTTATTACTATTTATTCACATATTTACTACAAACATTTTTATTTTTACTTTTATTTTTATTTATTTATATTACATGAACAATCAAGAACAGTAATTTGTCAATAATAAATTATAGTGTCAATGAGATCTGTTGTTCACGATTTCTAGGAACTCCTCCACAGTGTATACTGGGTTGTCCAGCAAGAATTCTCGAAGTGAGTTCTTCAGTCTATTTCCAGTTAGGTTCTGTATGTGTTCTGGAAGGAGGTTTTTCAGCTTGCAGCCTACATATGTTGGTTTTTTTCTCGTAGAGGGCTGTTCTGTGTTCAGGTAGGATCAGTCTGGAGGCGTGGCGTGTTGGGTAGCTGTGAAGGTCTGTGTGAGTCTGCGGATGTTGTTTGTCGATATGTAATATGGCTTGGTAGATGTAGAGTGGAGATACTGTGAGGATGCGTAGATTCTGGTAGGCTCGTCGGCAACTTTGTAGGGGTTCCAGGTTTGCCATGGTCCAAATTGCCTTCTTTTGTAGTACGAGCACTCTTTTGAGGTTTCCTGAGGTTCCTCCCCAAATTATAAGTCCATATCTAATGTGTGACTCTACCAGAGCGTAATAAGCCATTTTCGCTGCTTCCAAAGTGCCAATCCATTGTATGCGTTTAACAACATAGACACCTGTGTTGATATTTTTACAGATGTTGTTTACATGATGTGTCCATGTGAGCCCGTTATCAAGGGTTATTCCTAGAAAACTAGTCTGGTCCGCCACTGTTATGTTGGGAATACTAGTGAGTATGACTTTTTTCCTGCTGAAATGCATTTGTGTTGTCTTGTCAGGGTTAATTGCTAGATCATTTTGTTTGCTATATATTATAGCATTTTGCAGAGATGCAACAGAGTTGTTATATAATTCCTGGGACGTTTCATTTTTTATTAGGAGGGTTTCATCGTCTACATACATAATACAGCTGGTGCTGTAGTTTTGAATTTGAGCTGGGAAGTCGTAAGTTAATAAAATTAATAGAATGGGTCCCAACATGGATCCCTGTGGGACTCCTCTTTTGACTGATTTGGGGGCTGATGTGTACACACTAGTGAGGCCAAATGTAGTATGTTGAATCTCTACAACTTAGTATCTCTCTTTTAGGAAGCTGACGAACCATTTGTTTTCTAGGCCTCTTACACCCAAATTTGTAAGTTTTTTAGAGATCAGCTCATGCCCCAGGCAGTCAAAAGCCTTGCTATAATCTAAAAGTAAGGCTGTTACAAATTGGCCTTTTTCTATGCTGTCGATTATGGATTCGACTAGGTTTATAATGGCGGATGTAGTTGATTTACCCTTTTGGAATCCGTGTTGACTGTTAGTGATTAAGTCATATTGCATGAGATGAGCCATTAATATCTTTAATACTATTTTCTCTATAATTTTTGAAAAAGTCGAAGTTAACGATATTGGTCTGTAGTTTTTTGGGTCAGTTTTTAGGCCTTTTTTATGCTTGGGGTAAACTTTTGAGATTTTCAGCTTGGTTGGAAAATGTCCTGTGGAGAAAGATTTATTTATGATGGACGTAAGAGGGGAAGTTAATTCTTCTGCACAAAATTTTACGGTTTTAGCTGAGTATTCATCTGTTCCACTTGATGATTTGTTTTTTAGGCTACATATGATTTGTTTTACTTCTTCACATGTTGTGGGTGTCAGTTTGAATGATTGTATTAAAGGATTGTTTAGGTTATTCTGGTCCTCTTGTATTCTGTAGTCTCCCAGTTGTTGACGGTTCTGTTGTAGTGTTATTTCTGCTGCCTGAGTAAAGTAAGTGTTCAAATGTTCTGCTACCTGAAAAGGGTGATCTATGGGTGTGTTATTTATATTGAGTTTAGGGCAGTTTTGACTGATTTGTTTAGCATGTCTTTCTGAGTTTATTAGATTCCATACAGCCTTTGGTTTATTGTTAGAGGTAGCTATTCTCTGTGCATTAGCGATTCTTTTTAGTGTCCTTAGTTTATTGTCATATGCCTTTTTTAGTTCTACCATTGTTGTTTTGTCTTGTGCTTTCCCAGTTAATTCATAGGTTTTCATGGCCCTTAAGAATGCAGTTTTCAGTTCGGCTGATTCTCTATCATAATAGTAACTAGTTTTTCCCTTTCTTTTAGTTTTCCTTTTTGGGCAGGTGATATCCAAAGCAATTTCGAGCACCCCTTGGAAGATGTTGTAGGCTGACCCTGATTCCTCAGCATTGTGGACAGCATCCCAGTTTTTATAGAGAGCAGGGACTTTAGTTGATCAAGGTTTAGGTGATCAAGGACTTACATAACAAATCAGTTCTTAATCAGATTCTGTGATTTTATAAAAAAAAAAAAAAAATGCCTTGGGATGTGGGTTAAAACTATTTTAAAAACAATCCTAACTACTTCTGTGTGACACAATAGTAATAATAAATAGAACTTTGTCAATCAATACCAGTTGTTTAACAACTTAGGTTTAAGAATTAATATCTTTATTTGTGCAACTGCAAGTTCTTTGAGTAATGCAATGACATCAAACTATGAAATACCAACTACTGTTGGTGCAGAAATTATGTGTACCTGAGTTTGAAGGTTGTTTACTAAGAAACTAAAAGTCCTATGAAAACTCCAATCATACCATTGTTTTTCTTGTTTAATTGTGCGTTATGGCATATGAACTTTAAAATTGTGTTACAAGTTTGAATAATTTTTATCCAAGTTGGAACAAAAAAGTTCTGGAATTATAACTAGTTTTTACTGTACATCAAATTTACATCTTTATTAGTAAAAACCCCATTAATGCATCACATTATTTATGCTATAATGCATGTTTGATAGAAGTGTTTCCTATAAAGTTTTGGAATTTTATCTTTTCAAGAAAAAAGTTGTTATCAATTACCTGAAACATTGTTTTCTTGGCTTCTAGAGGATGTTAAATTTATTACTTGATCTTATTGTAATCCTTATTTCATGTATAGCTACAATACATTACTTTAATATGTGTAAGTTAATGCAGTGATTTTAAATTGATTTAAATCAATTAAAAGTTTTCAATTTAAAGTTATTTTACTTACAGATGTGAAAATATTGTATTGTAACAATACATGTCATAAGGATTATAACAAGACCAAGTAATAAATTTTACATCCTCAAGAAGCCAAGAAAACAGTGTTCAGGCAATTGATAACAACTTTTTTCTTGAAAAGATAAAATTACATTTTTTAAAAATCTTATAGGAAACATTCGTATTCTTACCAATTACGTAGTAATACTAAACAAATTTAAATGTGATACATTAATGGTTTTTTAGCAATAACGGTGTAAATTTGATGTACAGAGAAAACTAGTTAAAATTCCAGTACCTTTTTTGTTCCAACTAGAATAAAAATTATTCAAACTTATAATAAACTTAAATGAATTTTAACATTTATTTTACTCATATATGTTAACATTCATATGTCATAATGAATAAATAAACAAGGAAAACAATGTTATGATTGGAGTTTTCATAGGCCTCTTAGTTTCTTAGAAAACCTCCTTCAAACTTGGGTGCACATAATTTCTGTGCCAACAGTAATATAATTATAATTGACAAAAACATTCTTCAGTGGTGTATGAGGGTTGGTCCACCAGTCTTATAGCTACGTCTTGTCTGTCATGATATGCAGGTGTTCTGGAAGGGGTTTATCTATTTTACAACCAAAGTATAGGGGTTTCGTCTCTAAAATAGTGCTAGTTGGAGATTATCTTAATTTATAGTTTTAGTTTTTGGAAATAATTTTGTATTTAGGAGTTCAGTAAGTTAAAGAATATCAAACTAAAAAACATAAATCTATTATCTCTTGGGAAATTTATTAGCAATAATAATCTGTGAAGGACCATGCAGCTGAAGAACTTCCTTGTGTTCTCGATGGTTAGAACTGCCAGTGTTGGAACTCCATGTGCTAACCACACTTCTCACAGAAAGTTATTATTATAAAAGAAACAAACTATCTGAAACTGCTGTAAGCCCAAGCCAACTAATAGGCTTGGCTGAGGTATGAACTGAGATATCAAGCATAACTGCCTCAGAAATCCTTAAGAGACAATATTTTTTGGACTGCTTCAGTTGATAATTTCCCCTAAAAATAAAAACACAGTTTTATAAATTTTTTTAGTTCTTATTTATTATTCAGGTAATAAATTATAAGTATTTACATCTACAGTTATAGAACTAAAGTTATATTTCTGAGTATATCTGTTATTTACATAATACCTGACATTCACAGAAATTGTTAAATTAACTATATACTGTACAAGCATACAGAATCTCTTGCAGTTCTGTAAATTCTGTTAGTCTAGTGTTTTGAATATGTCTCCAATGTTAACCTTGAAAAAAAGGGAGCTTTGAAGGGCTGTTTGTACCACTTAGGAATTGAGATTCAAAAAATCCCTCCTTAGTGCGCCTCTAGGGCATAAGATCAACATATGTACTAAATTTCAAGTACATTGTGTGGGTATGGATGGGTGGATGAGGCTTCACCATTGTGTGGGTACGGGTGGGTGTGTAGGTCTTGCAATGTTAACATATGACGGTGTAATCACTATAGTCCTTTCTCCTGTTTGTACATTTAGTATGGTTGAAAATTATTGTGTACACAAATATGCTAAACCCAGTAACTGTCTGCTTCTTTATACGCAGTAAATTAGTATTTTCCCATTATAAATTTTTTTATAAGGTTTTATGAATTAGTCTAAATATCGTGCGTATTACAAATTTAATTTTTCTCTTTGTAATTCTATTTTATTCTCATAAGTAAGTGGTTAAAGGAGTACAATTGATAACATGGTAAAATAATGTCATGTATTTCCGTAAATTAATTGGGAAGCAGCACCGGTACATCGGTGTCAGAGAGTCTTGGCTTGAACTACTTAAAAATATTTTTTTATCATCTGCATCATTATTAAAACAATAACTAACTCCATATTGCCATGACCGCAGAGAAGATCTCAACTATTTAGCTGGTTTCCTTTAAATGTTTTACTTATTTTATGTCTGTTATGATAGATATGTTATTTTATGTCGGCACTGGTGGCGCAGTACTGTAACCCAGCTACATGGGGACAAAGTGTTTGGGAGATTGTAGGCGATAGGTTGGATGCTCGGTCCTCTTAATACCGACATGGTGTCCGCTTGATGGTTGCTATCGGCGTGGACACTACTAGACAAATCTGGGGTGTCCATGTTGGGTGGTAATCATTGTACGGATGTTGTGTGGGGGAGATAACTGAGTATCAGGCTTGTCAATTAGCTGAAAATCAGACCACCACTACGTGGTTTGGATTCCACGTAAAGCTGTAGGTCCCTTAGTTGCCCTGGCTGTTGGGCTATTAATAAATTGCCCTTTCTGAGGAACAGTTGAACTCAGTTAGTAACCAGACTACACTCATCCACACTCATCCTACACTCATATAACCATTCATATTCGCCTTAAAATACCAACAACGTTGTGTCGGCGTCTCATGTGTAATAATTATAAGATAAGCTATCTGGTTTTAGATATTTACTATCATTTAATAGATATTTTAAAAATCTTGGTGTTGTGCACTTTTTTGCAAACTAATTATTTAAGTATGTTAAACAGACACCATATCTTGTTGATTTTCTAATTCCCAGGTAATAATAATAATAAATTGACAATTAATAATAATAATAATAATAAACTCAGCTATGCCGGTGACAAGCCCGGGACCTATCCAAATTGGATAGGGATGAGGAGTCGGAGGAGTAACAACCTCGTTAAAAAACCAGGGTCCATCTGGCCCGGATGGTAGCACCCTGTAAGGGCCCCCGCCAGGGTCACGGATGAAAACAGGTCAATGACTTTGCTAGCGGAAGAGGATAAGTACTCCCAACGGTAGGAAAGGCAGAGGAACCAAAACCAAAACCTGTGAGTAGCCATATGAAAATATGGTGAAACTGATAGCGACCACCCAAATTCCAGTTGTGTCTGTAAACCCAGTGGGTCGGCTTCTGGTCAGCGTCTGTTCTCCTAGTTGGAGCGGCTGTTAAAACACCCTTCAGGAACTAACCAGCCTGATTGTACTCCGATTCTACTAAGAATCAACTCAACTCTTGAGAACAAGCTCACTATGAATCGTGCAAGTAAATACAACATTACTCCAGGTGGTAACCAATCCACCCGCCAAGTGAATACGAAAGCGGCAACCGGCCATTCGGATTCTGGAGGGACCAGACTTACACGAAAGAGAGAGTCGGAGCTCTCTGACAAACTTCCCACTAAAAAACCCTTCTACATTGGTACCTTTAACATCAACACACTAATTCAAGTAGGTAAACTCCTGAGACTAACATCAGAATTAGACCAACAAAAAATCCAACTACTAGCCCTTCAAGAAACAAGACTCACAGAGTCAGAAACAGCAGACTACGGGAACTACCGTATATTCAAAAGTAAAACCAGTAGAACTGTAGGCAAGGCCACCCCAATACTAGGCATGGCCTTCCTAGTCCACAAAAAGATCATAAATTCAGTCAAAGAAATAAAACCAATAAGCAACAGACTAATGACTCTCAGACTTCAATGTGGAAACCGCCATTATACATTTGTAAATGCTCATGCTCCCACTAACAAATGTAAAGATCAGACACAGACTGAAGACTTCTGGTCCAAACTCGAAGCAACTCTCACTAAAATCCCTGAGAAGGATACAATCATACTCTTAGGAGATTTCAATGGAAAAATTGGCAAAGAGAGATGCTACAGGAAAACAGCAGGAAGATTCTCTGCCCACAAAAACACCAATGAAAATGGTAAACGCCTCATCGAGATGTGCCAACAGTTCGACCTCAAAATCATGTCAACTTCACTTCGGAAAAACCCCAACAAACTCTTCACCTGGGAATGCCCCAACACCCAATGTGGGAAACATCAGATTGATCACATAGCTATTTCATTCCCTGCACAAAAAGAAGTACATAATGTTCAGGTTCGACGAGGTGCTAACATCGACTCGGATCATCATTTAATCCGAATAAAAGTCAAATTCACTCCAAAACGCTTCTACCAGAAATGCCAGGTCAGCCGAAAGCTCAACACACAGCTACTGGAAAAATCCAACCTCAAAGAAATATGGGAGAGAATCCCAGCAAAAACCTGGGAAGAATTCCATGAGAAAATCATCAAGAATGCCCAAGAACAGATTCCACAACGGAAAAGAAACAGACACCCCTTTTGGAACGAAGAATGTGACCAAGCAATTCTCATGAGAAAAATTGCCTACCAAAAATTTATTAGCAACCGCTCTCCAGAAACTGAAAAGAAGTTCAGGGAAGCCCGAAAGCAAGCCTCCAAACTTATCAGGCAAACCAAGAGGAAGTACTTGGAAAACCAACTTAAGTCGGCTGAACAAGACTTCAGAAACTACAATACTAGGGACTTCTATAGAGTCTTTAAATCCCGTCTCAATGGATATACGCCTAGAAACCTCTGCTTCAGAAAACAAGACGGAAATTTGGCGCTAACAGACCAGGAAAATACTAAAGAACTTGCCCGTTACTTTGAGTCTCTACTTAACTGTCCCGAACCCACTGAAAAGTTCCAACCAAAACCCCACCTGAACCCACACACGGACTCACTCGCCCCTGACCTAGACGAAATTCAAAGACATATCCAACGACTTAAAAACAACAAAGCATCCGGAAGTGATGACATCACTGCCGAACTACTGAAACACATGGGAAGTAACTCAATAACAGAACTCACTAAAATCATTGAAGAAATTTGGATAACAGAGAAACTACCGGAAGATTGGACAAATGCCCTCATCGTCCCACTACACAAAAAGGGAGACCGAACAGACGTGAACAACTACAGAGGAATCTCCCTACTACAAGTCCCCTACAAAATTCTCTCGGCTGCCCTATTGAAAAGAACACAAGAACAAGTAGAACCACTCATAGGGGAATACCAAGCAGGTTTCAGGCCCAACAGGTCCTGTGCTGAACAAATCCTTAACCTGAAAACCCTCCTAAAATACAGAAACACCCGTAGAAAACCCACCATCTGTACTTTTGTCGACTTCCAGAAAGCCTACGACTCCATCGACCGACAATCCCTACTACAAACCTTGGAAGAATACGGACTAGACCAGAAGACCAGGGCACTTATCCGATTGACACTTACTGACACCACCTCTCAAGTAAAGTTCATGGGGAATCTTTCGGAAAAATTCCAGATAAAAACTGGTGTGAGACAAGGCGATGGCTTATCTCCCCTCCTTTTCAACATAGCCCTAGACAAAGTCATGAGAGAGTGGGAAAACAAACTAAAAGAACAAGGAAACTGGAACCCTTTGAAAATCTCCAGAAATCAAACAAAACTTACCTGCCTGGCCTTTGCAGATGACCTAGCCATCCTGGCCGAAACCCGTCAACAGGCAATTGCCCAAATCGAAACCCTCAAGGAGTGCGCTGAAAAAATTGGCCTACAGATTTCTTTTTCAAAAACAAAGGTAATAACCAACTTCTGTGACCTAGAAAATTTGAACACAAAATATGGTGATATCGAAAAAGTAACAGAGTTCAGATACCTAGGAGAAATCCTTGAACCATCAGGGAAAGAACTTAAAGCCTTGGACTCCCGGATCCAAAAGATGAAGAGGGCTTTTGGTCGTACTCAAAACATATATAACAAAAAATACCTATCAATTTCTACCAAAATTCACCACTACAATACCGTCATCAAACCTGAAGTCCTATATGCGAGTGAAACTCTTGATTTGACCAGAAAAGGGATACTTGAAAACATCCTTAAAGAAGAACGGAAAATCATCAGGAAGATTCTCGGCCCAAGACTCACTGATGAAGGATACCGACTTCAGTCCCGAACTAGAGTGGAAGAATTCTCAAACTTAGCCGCGGATATCAGAAAAAGACGCCTAAAATTTTACGGGCATATCAAGCGTCTTCCTGAAAATAGACTAACAAAAATCTTACTAGAGAACACTGAAAATATTTTAACCAATAAGTGGACCTCGGAAATCAGGAAGGATTTGTCCAGAGCCCAGATTTCTATCAATGATATTTCGGACCGATCCACCTATAAATCCAAAATTTATAAATGGGAAGTAGAATCAGAGAGAGAGAGAAGAAAACAGGAGCTAAATGGACAGAAGAACGCAGATCCATTATGAAAGAAAAATTGAAGGCTGCTTGGCAAAGGAGAAAAAGGACGACCCATAAGTGAACTTTGCGTGATCATTTACTGGTCTTTTTCGCATGTAATAATAATAATAATAATAATAATTTATAACCTAGATAGATGTAATATTAACCATTTAATTTTGTAGATAACTTTTGTTTATACATTCAATAAATTGCCGTAGTATTGAATTAGTTTTAAAATATACTATATTACAAAATATAAAAACCACAACATAATAAAATTCATTAGACAAAATAGTAAATGTTGGCTTCTATTTTCAAGACAAAACTTTAATACGTAGTAGAAATATTTCTTTACCACTATTAGGAATAATCCGGAAATCATTGTAGATAAATATACTTGTAATTATTTTAAAACATAAACATATAATTGGTACACAGAAATATAAAATGCAAAACTGTTATGTAACAGTTTACTCTACGTAGTACATATAAGAAATTTGTTTGAAATACTGCATTGTATCTATTTGGTTGTTCAAAAACTGTGATTGAATGTCCTTAAGCTATTTTACGTTTTAGATACTTAGTGTTATGTGCTTTTCTGTCAGTTTTGGTATTCATAGTAACATAACTTGCTGCCTGAATACTTTTCAGGACGTCATGAATCACAAAAATGTTCTGATGAGAATGTAACAAGAGATATAGTAAACTAACCTATGTATCCGATAGCTTATAGTCTGACTTCTTCTTCTGACTTCCACTTTCTTGACTGAAAATAAGACCAGATTTGATCTCTTTTTCGATGTTCTTTCAAAAGACTTATCCAAAGCCCTTTTCTAAAAAGATAAACCTTATAATTTATATAGTTAAATATCAAATCTGATAATTATAATTCATTAGTAAGACGCCTATCGTAAAGATATGGGCAAATATGTAGAGTGAATGAGTGTAGTAATTGTTACAAACTAAGGTCGACTGTTCTTTAGAAAGAGCTGTACAGGGTGCGTCACTACTAATTACATTGACTTCACCAGCAGGTTCCAATGAAAAAAAGGAACAAAAAAGTTCATATAAAGCATGGTCCGATTCTCAACAGTTTAACTGTAATGGTGCATTTTGTGATTTTTTTAAAATTACATGACTTGTTACTGTTAGTTTGATGGTAAAACCAAACCTATTTGATTTTTTACATGGAAAGTAATACCATTTGAAAGATCATTAAATTACCTATACATTAAACATAGTGCTTGCATAACAACCCTTAATAACAGCGTTTTTGAATAACTGTAATTGTTGTTACAGACTTTCTAATTTAAAATTCACGGCTCAATTAAAGCAGTTAAATTATTTGTATTATAAGAATACAAATAATTTATACTAAAATTATTGAATATAAGGTTCAATTGCTGAAAAAACTTCCTTATTTATGTATCTTTAAAATGATGTATGTGTTCATTAAGGGGTCATACATGAAAAAAAATGTTGAAATTTCGTTACAATATTGATAAGGTACAGTATTAGGGTTCATGGTATTGGTTATAAATACCAAACTAATGTCTGTACATATGTAATTTCTGTACCAGCTGAATCTGTTGACATTATCAGCTGATTGGAAATGAAAATAGTTATAGTCAGCTAATTTTTTTAACAAAAAATACAACTTTTTAAAATATTTTTTTAATTACGTATTTTATTGTATCTTTAGCTATAGTTCACACAAAAAAATAACATCCTATCACGGATCCCAACAGTTTTTATCATTTGAGAGGATATTCAAAATGTCCTTCGTTTACCCTGCTACACATGTGAAGATTGTTTTCTAAATTCCCTCACAGTCACCTCCAAGTTCAGTTTATCACGTAGGAGTTGAGAAGCTGTCTAAATCCTATTCCTTAACTCTTCTACATTTCGAACTGTGTGAGATAAACATTTTGCTCGATAAGCACCCAAAAATAGCTGTCAATGGGTGTCAGATCTGGAGTTCTTGGGGGCCAAGCTACTGTTCCTCTTCTTCAGGTCCACATGTTAAAAGTATCATTGATGTGCTGACGGACCTTAACGTTGAAGTGTGGGGGTGCTCCATCTGCTTGGAAGACAAATGCTCTGATGCCAATCCAACGGCAAGGTTTGAAGGAGCAATGGTAAGGTTTCAGTTAAAAAGTCCAAGAATTGAATGTCAATTAAGGTGTTTTTAGGTTGAGGTATGGTCCTATGTGCTGGCTTCCAATGAGTTCCATTCAGACGTTTAATTTGAACATTACATGACCAGGTAAATATTTTATGCAGCATAGTAATGCTCGTTGTGTGTTGAAAACACCCTTACGCGTACATTTTGATTCATCTGTCCAAAGAATTGTCTTGAAGAAATCGCGACGATAATACTGACGAATCAAGTGACAGAATTGAACTCTTAGGGGAGGATCTCTTGGTCCTAGGGCTTGCACTCTAATAAAATGTTAAGGATGAAGCTTTTATTTATTTACAATTCTACTTACGCATTATTGGGAAACCCCAAACTTACGAGAAACTGCTCTTGCACTTGTTCGTGGATCTCTTGCAAAGCGGTTAAGAACAGCTTCTTCAATTCCCATATCTTGAATAACATTCCAACAAAACGTTTATTAGTAACTTTCTAGTTTCATGCAAACAGCTAAGAACGTTGAAAAAGGTCGGTGCATTCGAAAGCCTTCTATTCGAAAAGCGGCGACTGTATTCGTGATGGCATTCCACCACATTATAGTCACAGAACCCTTAAACCTCAATAATGACAGCATATTCTTCATTGGTAAACGACATGACCACTCAAGAAACAATTATGTAGCATTGACGGAATCACTTATGTGTTACCATTGATTATATAAACCTACAGTACAATAGATAAGCCATCCAATAGGAATATTTGTGGCAGTAATTTTGTTAGTTAGTGAGGCCCGCAACCACAGCTAGTTTAAACTGCATTACATTTACATGGAACTACACTAGCGCTCCACAATGGACTACAAAAACAGCTGTTATTTTGAGACTCAAAATTTAACATTGGATGAGAAATCTATTTGTGTATAAAATCAATGGTGTTACTTATAGAGCACAATTTAAAAGGATATAAATAAACAGTTTTATGATAAAAAATTTTTTTAATCAGCTGATTATAACTATTTTCATTTCCAATCAGCTGATATTGTCAACAGATTCAGCTGGTACAGAAATTACATATGTACAGACATTAGTTTGGTATTTATAACCAATACCATGAACCCTAATACTGTACCTTATCAATATTTTAATAAAATTTCAACATGTTTTCATGTATGATCCCTTAATATTCATACATCATTTTAAAGATAAATAAATAAGGAAGTTTTTTCAGTAATTGAACATAAAAATACAACTACTTTTACTGCTTTAAGCTTAAATTTTAAATTAGAAAGTTTGTAACAACAATTTTCAACTGTACAGTTATTCTAAAACGGTGTTGTAAAGGGTTGTTATACAAGCACTATGTTTAATGTATAAGTAA
This sequence comes from Stictocephala bisonia, assembly GCA_035578905.1. NCBI lineage: Eukaryota > Metazoa > Arthropoda > Insecta > Hemiptera > Membracidae > Stictocephala > Stictocephala bisonia. Next base: position 147,629 of record JAQJVL010000359.1, read on the forward strand.
TTTATTGATATTTCAAATGGTATTACTTTCCATGTTATAAATCAAATAGGTTTGGTTTTGACGTCAAACTAACAGTAACAAGTCGTGTCATTTTTAAAATTCATAAAATGCACCATTACAGTTAAACTGATGAGAATCGGACCATGCTTTATGTGAATTTTTTTCCTTTTTATCAGTGGAACCCGCTGGTGAAGTTAATGTATTTAGTAGTGACTCACCCTGTATATTAGCTTTACATGAAATTCGAACCACGTAGTATTGGTCTGATTTTCAGCTAACTGATAAGCTTGACATAGTTATCTTTCCTACACAACATCTGAACGTTGACTACCATCCAACATGGATACCCCTGACTTCTCAAGTACCAGTAGTGTCCACGTCGATGGCAAACAATGTGTGAATTTAATAAATAAGAATCAATCAATTTGCATATATATGAAGTTTGAAAATCGTTTCAATTAATTTAAATGTTAAGAGAAGATATTTTGAGACTTTAAATTAATCTTCATTTTGACGATTGAGACTTGTCATCTTCATTTCAAAGATTTTATTTAGAACGTAAAGGACTTCTTTTTTCTATATACTTACTTTTGATATACTAAAATCAGTGGTGGATATAGCTATGCTGATCGATTACATTTATCTGAAGAGAAAAAAAAACATGGTTTTGTAAGCTGAACTTTAAAAAAATATAGAAAAAAATAATTCAAATCCTATTTCTGTTTTTTAAGAAATGTTTAAAATAACTTTTTACTACCTACAATAATTTGCCTCTAAAACAATTTTACTTTTCGTTTTCTTTTCTTTTCTTTTTTTTGGTTTTATCATTATATTATAAACTGTCAGAATCAATATTTGTCAATGGTAATTTACTTTTTAAAATTATGATTAAAAGCACTGTTAGAGAGCTCTAATGAAAAAAGAAGTAAAATTGTGTGTGCAATAGTATAATAATATTAATATTTATTGCAGTAGACAATATTTATATTGAACTGCATGCGTCATTGATTAATAAGTTGTACCGATATTCATTCCACTCTCAAACTTACATCAGTTCAACATTCATTCATACATTCATTCTTGAGCACTAGTGTCAGTCTTAATGTACGAAAATTTAGTCTTAGAAGCCCCAGCGGTAAGAACGGTAAGAGGTAAGGTCATTCATAATAGATAATAAATTAAAATGTCTAACAAATAGTAAAACAGCTAATAGCATCATTCAAATTAACAATTTTAATACCATTTTATAAAACACCCATATATATATAAAGTTAACTCAATTACTATATCGTAATTTTAGTTCTCAATTACATTAATAAATGAATCAATTAAGTTAATTTGTTTAAATTGTGGAGCTACTTTTCTCATGTATTCACATAGTAAATTCATCTTTGATAGTGCTGATATTTTCTAACAATATGTATACTGGAAAAATATGTCAAATAATTAATGAGTTAGATCATACTTTTAATCATAGATAAACAAAAAATATACATAGATTTTTTAAATAATCGCTTCAAATGTCATAGTTGTCAGTAAATAGAAGTCAGTGTTGTAGGAATACAAACAATGAAAATTAAGATATCAGCACAGTCCCTCCATAATGAGACCGTCTGTTGTCGCAAGTGGTTGCACTTGAATAGAATACTCACTGTATTAATTAGTTTAGAGTAACTGTATAAATACAGTGTGTCCCATAAGTAAGCAGCAAAACTCCATAAGAGTTAATGCCATAGGTCAAAACATGTCATTTGAACAAATTGTCTATCTCGCTCCGTTTTACGTCTATCTGTACTTTTTTACAAAAGCTTAACATCTCAGAAGTTACTTAAGATAAAATTATGAAACTTAGTATGAACCTTGATCTTAGTAATTTACATATTTATCAAAAATTTAATTTCCGTACACCAGTCCTTTCAAAAATGGCGGTCATTTAAAAATTCTTGAACTATGTAACTCAAAACCTTATATTTAAGTAAAAGAAACTGTCAGTTATAAAATTAATAAAAAATTTATTCCACACATTATGATATGCACATTTTTAAGATTGAACAACTATTAACTGAGAAATTGAAATTTTTTACAAAATAAAAAAGGTTTCTGTCTGAAGAATTCTATTACTACTTGCCAACAATTAAATTTCTCTGCTAGTTAGTGTTCGATCTTAAATTGTGTATATCGTATTGTCTGGTGATAAATTCTGTAATAATTTTGTATCACAGATATTTACTACAATTAAAGTTTTAGCATATTTAACTTTAAAATTTTAAAATGGCCGCTATTTTTGAAAGAACTAATGTACTAAAATTAAATTTTCAATGAATATGTAAATTATTATGAGCAAAAATCATACTGTTTCATGATGTTTTGTTTAGTAACTTCTAAAGTATTAAGCTTTTTATAAAAACTGACATTCAGAGAGACTGACAGAAAACAGAACGTAATAGATCACATGACATTTTTTGTTTGTTTTGATTTTTGTAATAACATCCTTAATTTGGACCGCCTACTTACGGGACACTCTATTTAATTGAGTAATACAACGTTTTTTGAAACAAAAAAATTAAAAGTGATTAAAATATAACATCAAACAAATGAATATTATTAATCCCGTAGAGTAAAACATCGATAGGTTGATCATTTATAGACTATGGGGTTGTTGAAGTATCAAAATGTTGAACTAAAAGGAATGCATGGTAAAAATGAAAGAAAAAACTGTAATGTACTTCCTTTATAAATGGTAAAATTTAACAAAACTAAAAACGAGTTATTAATAAAACTGATGTATGTCCTTCTGAAGTGGTATGGAGTTTACATGAGTAGACATTAAACAGTACCACAGTACCAGTACAAATCAAATATCTTTATTGTTGTTGACAATATAATTGCATAACAAACGTCGTTACATTAAATTGAAATAAATGTGCTTATAAATCCATTTAATAATTAAAAACTATGATCCATTTTATTGGTAAACAAACTACATATTGTCATTAAAATATTCCACTAGACTGTAATATTATTTTTCAATGAGAAGTGCCTTAAGATTCTTTTTAAAGTAAGGTAAATTAGGTTCTCCCTTTAATCATGTTGGCAGTTTGTTAAATAATTTGATGCATGAATAGTAAACCTGTTTTTCAAAATGAGAAGATGAATGGCCAGGAATAGCTAATGAGCATGACTATGTACTCCTAAGCATATGATTGGTTGGTGAGGGCAAAGGAAAAAGATTTATATTTTTCTTTAGAGACTTAATGTCCAAAAAATTAAATTTTTATCTTTACAAAATTCACCTTGATACTCTTTGCAAGACTAAACTGTGCAAGCCTGCCACAAACAATAATGTTGCCACAATACGTTGCCATGGCTAGTGTCGAAATATAAGAGGTCTGTCAAGTATGGAGTATCGATTTATCGAGCTTCGGCTGTATTTTAATATGAAAGTTTATTGATTTTCACGATATATATTTATATTTAAATAAGCATTAAAAGCATACACAATAAAAAGCATTTAAAGTAAAAATTGAATTAAATAAATTGAAAGCATTGAACATAGCCACGCTCTTTATTCCATTGAAAATATTATTACCCTTAAGTAATTTGTTTAGTAATTTTCTTCACTCTCACTCACAGCTGTGATAAAATAAAGACACTGAAATATGACATTTACGTTACTTCTCCTCTTATAAAATAACTGCTGTTTCCTGTTTTTCAACATAAAAACACAATTAAACTTTAAGTATATAAGTTTTGTAATATAAAACAAGTAATATGCTAGAACACAAAGAAGGGTGTTTTGCTACCCTTTAGTTTAAATTATTTTCTTCAAACGGTTTTATGAGATTTTAAGTTTGTCAATAAGCACTTTCATTGACTAACCAACTAAATATGTTGCAACAATCTGCAATGTAGAAATAAAAATAATTTTATGTACTAATACTAAGAAATATAATTGAACCGAACAGTAAGTGACCTGCAAATAATATTTAGCACATTTAGGGGTTTCAGCAACAGAGGGGACTTGTTGCACCACTGAGCTGCCTTACTTCACGGGCGTGACTAACTTTGGCTTTCAAGTGATCAACTTTCGTAACAGTGTTTAGTTGAAAAAAATAACTGTAAAGAACTTTACAAGTTTGTTTAGTTGATATTTATTTTTTACTGTATTAGTAATTGTGTTACTGTTATTATTATTAATAGGTATTTGAATACTATACAATTATTTAATTTTATAGTTCTAAGCTTGATTCGTAAATGTTGATAAAACCAACTAATGATCACTGATAATCTAGTGGGCGGGGTGTGTTACTACTCTGCCAGCCAGTGGCTTACTGTCTTCATAGTTGCCATGACAACATTAAATGGAATAACACAGTGGGGGAGGAGTAGTTGTCTCTCACTTCCATCACTCACTCCATCTCTCTCGCACAGGTGCATTCATTAGGTCACTATCTAAGGGGCGTATTTATAGTTTGAATTGATCTATTAGATAAAAAATAAAACACTGCTAGAATAGTTTGTGGAATAAAATGTGTTGACTATTGGTCTAATTTTATGGTCAGAGAAATATGTACTTTATGTTTCAAAATGAAATTATAAACGTCTTCATTGGTATAGAAAGAATATATTGATTGGCAAGGTTAGGACTAAAAAGTCCTCTCTTACAACTAACCCCCACCTACTAAAATGGACACATTCAGCTGCTGTTGTAAATCAGACATACACGGATTATCGTATGTTTGAATGTCGCTGCTACATTTATCATTTATAATAACCTGTTTACAGACACTGTAATTATGATTAAAAGACAGCCTAGAGGATTAAATATTACGTGTACCCAAGTTTGGAGGTCGTTTACTAAGAAACTAAGAGGCCTATGATAAATCCAATCACACCTATGATTTTCTCGTTTAGTTGTACGTTATAACTTAGGCATTTTAAAATGTTATTATAAGTTTTAATGATTGTTATCCTAAATGGATAAAAAAAGTACTGGAATTTTTACTAGTTATCACTGTGCATGAAATTTACACTTTTATTACTCAAATACCCGTCGATGTTCAGCATTTATACTTTTTAAATATGTGGTTGACAGGACTGTTTTCTATAAATTTCAGATTATCAACTTTTCGAGAGAAAAAAAGGTTCTTTGTCGATTTCCAGAAACAATGCTTTTTTGACTTCTAGAGATTGTAAAATTAATTCCTTGGTCACATTTTAATTCTAATGAAATATAATTTTATATACGTAATAGAATTCAGTGATTTTAATCAAATTAAAATCACTTTAAACTGATCAATTTTAATTTATTTGAATCAATATAAAATCCCTGCATCCACTTATGCATTTAAAAATAATGTATCTTTAGTATAAATTTTATAAGGATTACATTATGATTAAGTAATTAATTTACAACCTCTAGAAGTAAAGAAAACGATATTTCAGGAAACCGATCAGAACCTTTTTATTAGAACGTTAAAATTAAGATTATGAAACTTATAGAAAACATTCTTGTTTACCAAATATTAAAATATAAATACGATACATTTACGAGTTTTTATTTAATAAAAGTGTAAAGTTGATGCACAGTGAAAACTAGTTACAGTTCTGGTCTTTTTTTTCTAGCTAAGATAACAATTATTCAAACTTATAATAAAATATAAAAATGCATATGTGATAACGTACAATTAAACGATGAAAACAATGGTGTGATTGGATTGTTCATAGGTCTCTTAGTTTCTTAGTAACAGCCTTCAAACTCGGGTGCGCATAATTTCTGCGCCGACAGTAATAGCACAGAGTATATAGATTTACCAGTATACTTTGTGGTAGGCCTACAGCCTCCTTGGTGGGCTTCCGCTCCAATACAAAGCAGACATAGAACTTGGACCTACTGAATTTAAACTTCATAAGAAAGCTTTAGAACCACTTCAGAACTACCAGAACTACTTTCATTCAAAATGCTTCAAATTTATAAAGTAAAAAAATAGTGTCAACTAAGTTAACAGCTTTTATTTATTTTACACATTGCGATAATTTTAATTTGTGAGTTCAAACTACGTATTTCAAAATCTTCAATGAGGGTGCATAAAGTATCCTTTTATTGAAACCAAATTGATTACTGTAGATAGTTGGAAAATTCTCCAAGTGGTTCAAAATTGTTTTTATCTCTAGAGATTTTATATTGTGTGTATAAAAATTTGAAATGTGGCCAGTAAATTGGTCGATATAGATAAATGGTCTTGGAGAATTTGATTTATCTTCTATTACATTTTTATTACTTTCTCCCATATGAGTTAGCATAGAAAAAGTATTGTGATCGTCTAAAAAATGTTTTTACAAGTTGGTCTAAAAATCCATTGAACCCAAAAAGTGGTGTTTCCGAAAGAGATTTTGGAGTCTGTCCGTATGTTTGTCTGATTGTGTACATGTGGAGTTCGCTGGAGACCAAACGGATGGATTAATGTTTATGATATTCGGTATATGTTGGTTTATTAATCCAATATCTCCAGACCATTTTTCACATTAAACAATTTTTTTTTATTTTTAAAGGACAAAAACATTAAAAAAATGGAATTTTCTCTAAAACAGCTCTAATGATACTTATTACATTTTCAGGAAATATGTGAATTACAATTTAAAATATTTTAGTAAAAGCCGCATGTTTCTAACTTTACTAGTTTTTGAGTGATGACAAAAAACATATTTGGAAATCAAACTGGTAATTTACAAAGTTTAGATTTTTTAGTGTTTAATATGGAGGAAATGTTGTGCCAATTCTTTGGAGCCATTTATTATTACTATTATAAGTTTTATTTAGTTTTGTTTACATGCTTCAGTACTTAGCTAGCTGATAACACAGAAATAGTTCATATACCTACTAGGCCTAAGTCCAAAGTGGGATATTCAATTATAAATAATTAACATTACGAATGGATTAGACAATAAAAAAGACTGAAATACTTTTAAATACTGATAAATAGTCTATGACATGCAAAATAAACTGAAACAATTATAACAATAATAAAATACCAAATTCATTACCGTACTGTTTATGTTCACCGAGGCTAAAAAATAGTTTTGTAATTTAAAGTATAGATCTGCAAATTTATTAAATAGACTCAATTTATTAATGGTGACAAAGCACAGAAGCTTTCTAGAACAATTAATTCACTGGCCCTTCTATAAAAGGTAATTGACCTTTTCATTTATAACCTCGACTTGAATACCACCAAATACATCTCTCCCAATTCCATTTTAATGATTCTCTAATTAGACCAAACTTTGTGCAGATTTTATTTCAACGTTTAAATATTTGTATAAAAGTATTGAGTTAACCCTCCAAGTACTGCACTACAACCTCCCCCCCCAACCCAGTGCTGGGTTATTTCTGTGACTTTGGTAGCATTCAACAATCTTTCTCAATTTCAATTTTCTTAAGCTAAATATTGATTTTATTTTATTTATATATTCGGATATACGTATAAAAGTATTGAGTTAACCCTCCAAGTACTGCACTACAACCCCCTCCCCCAAGTCCCGGCTTATTCACTGTAGCTTCAAGAAAATCCTTTTTTAATCAGTTGCCTTCTAGGACAATTAATTCCTTAGCCCTTCTACCAAAGGTCAGTGACTATTCGATTCATAACCTCGGCTTGAATACCACAAAATCTCTACCAATCCCAACTTACTGATCATTTTAAAAGGAGCACACTACAAAAATATTATTTTGATATTCAAATAATTGTAAGCGTCGAATGAATTTAAACGGAAATTGATTCTATCTGCGCATTCGACAAAGGAACACTTGTTTATGTAACACAATGAAATCCTCAGATGAAATTGCGTATACATTCATAAACCATCCATGACAACAAGGACTGGGACTGAGTACAGGTAACCAGGCAACAGTGGTGTGGCGCCAGCAGGGGATGAATGGAACGTCGATCTGCTTACGTCATAACGTCCCTCCCACCACCCCTCGACCCCCGCACCGGGATAAAACCGCCTACGCTCGCCACTAACTCCTACTGAATCTACACCACTTTAGATTGTGTTTATTTAAGTTCAAAATATTTACCTAACTTATTATATTTAATAAATGTAATTTCTCGAAAAAAAACTACAGTTTATCACATTACTATTTAGTGACACCTATGCACACTTCACGTGCCAACCCCGACGCTCGCTGCGCTCGATATACCTCGACCTTCACCCTCGGCAATGTACTTTTGATTATAAATAATAGTACATGAACTGTATAACATTAAATCATAATATTAAATATATTTACAGTAATTCACTTACATTACTTGCGTTGCTGTATATTAATTAGTATAAATACCCAAGGGTATTATACTAGCCTATTTCAAACGTGTTCATTTCATTTGTTTTTATTTAACAGCTGAGGATTAAACTTTTAATGTATCAATAGTATAATGTCAAATAAATAAACATGTTTATTTATTTACAAACCAGCTGTTATTAATTTACTAAAATCAACTCAATGTTATCCTTATGGAACAATTTTTTATAGGCGATTTCTATATCTTAGGAGTACTTTATCAAGATTAAAATATTTTAGTTGTCCTATTTAAGATCTAAAGAAACAGTGTACAAAATTTCAGCTCTCTGCCTAGATGGGAAGTTGGAGAATTAGTGACGAGTGAGTTAGTCAATCAGTGAGGGCTTTGCCTTTCATATAGAGTTATAGATTTTGTTAAATAAAGCAGGAACAGTAAAATGACCTTATATTTTGTCACTATGCATTTTACGCCTGGCAATTTAAATTACGTTGGTATATGAAACAGCTGTAAACGAACTAAAAACTATTCAAAAATTACAGGTGCAAGCCTAGTGTATAAGAAGCCAATTTCTGTAAGACTGGGCTTTCGAAAGACTGCCTATGTACATTTATCTTAAGACTGTTAGGCAAAAATAATCCGGTGAAAAATAAACATATAAAACGTTGACGTCAAAATAAAAATTTATTTCTACAAATCTTTGAATCTATGACAATATAAAATATGACTTATAAGAAAATTCTGAGTTATGAAAAGTTTACTCTTACAGTTTTGGAAGAAAGTTAAAACCAACTACTCCATAAGTTCATTTTTCGATATTTTTATTCTATCATGAAATAGACTTGAGGAAGTTAATGACTTCATTATAGTTGTGTAGAGGTGAGTGGTAACCTCTTTACACAAAACTGCATTAGAGTATAAGTAAATATATCGAATAAAAAAATAATTTATAAACTATTAATGTCGTTCAAAAATGTATTAATAAAAGCATAATAAATATATTTATATCAATTGAGTTAACTGAATAGATGTAATATTCATTATACTGTATAGCAATTTGAATATAGTTGAATACAAAAGTGATTGAGAATGCTTCCCAAGATTTCTCAAAACACCCGCATTTCTCTCTACTCGAGCATTCAAGTCACTAAGGTGCAACAAGAAATCGTTAGGACACTTCTCGTGCGTGGATAGCAGTACAAAGACAAGCTCACAAACAGCTGGTTATATAGTTAAAATACGCAACAAGAAATCGTTAGGACACTCCACGTGCGTGGATAGCAGTACAAAGACAAGCTCACAAACAGCTGGTTATATAGTTAAAATACGCAACAAGAAATCGTTAGGACACTCCACGTGCGTGGATAGCAGTACAAAGACAAGCTCACAAACAGCTGGTTATATAGTTAAAATACGCAACAAGAAATCGTTAGGACACTCCACGTGCGTGGATAGCAGTACAAAGACAAGCTCACCAACAGCTGGTTATATAGTTAAAATACGCAACAAGAAATCGTTAGGACACTCCACGTGCGTGGATAGCAGTACAAAGACAAGCTCACAAACAGCTGGTTATATAGTTAAAATACGCAACAAGAAATCGTTAGGACACTCCTCGTGCGTGGATAACAGTACAAAGACAAGCTCACCAACAGCTGGTTAAATAGTTAAAATACGCAACAAGAAATCGTTAGGACACTCCTCGTGCGTGGATAGCAGTACAAAGACAAACTCACAAACAGCTGGTTATATAGTTAACATACGCAACAAGAAATCGTTAGGACACTCCTCGTGCGTGGATAGCAGTACAAAGACAAGCTCACCAACAGCTGGTTAAATAGTTAAAATACGCAACAAGAAATCGTTAGGACACTCCTCGTGCGTGGATAGCAGTACAAAGACAAACTCACAAACAGCTGGTTAAATAGTTAAAATACGCAACAAAATATTGCTTTGAGTATTCAATTAACATTTTAACAAAAACTTCATACAAATATATAATTCAGATTCTATTATGTATTCAAGACATTTAAGTCTAGTTAAAATGTCATTAAACTACACCATTATTATATTATTATTTATTCAATATAGTTAACAGTCTAGTTAAAAAGTCATTAAACTACGCCATTATGATTCTATTATGTATTCAAGACAGTTAACAGTCTAGTTAAAATGTCATTAAACTACGCCATTATGATTCTATTATGTATTCAAGACAGTTAACAGTCTAGTTAAAACATCATTAAACTACGCTACTATGATTCTATTATGCATTCAAGACAGCTAACAGTCTAGTTAAAACGTCATTAAACTACGCTACTATGATTCTATTATGTATTCAAGACAGTTAACAGTCTAGTTAAAACGCCATTAAACTACGCCATTATGATTCTATTATGTATTCAAGACAGTTAACAGTCTAGTTAAAACGTCATTAAACTACGCCATTATGATTCTATTATGTATTCAAGACAGTTAACAGTCTAGTTAAAACATCATTAAACTACGCTACTATGATTCTATTATGCATTCAAGACAGCTAACAGTCTAGTTAAAACGTCATTAAACTACGCTACTATGATTCTATTATGTATTCAAGACAGTTAACAGTCTAGTTAAAACGCCATTAACTACGCCATTATGATTCTATTATGTATTCAAGACAGTTAACAGTCTAGTTAAAACGCCATTAACTACGCCATTATGATTCTATTATGTATTCAAGACAGTTAACAGTCTAGTTAAAATGTCATTAAACTACACCATTATGATTATATTATGTATTCAAGACAGTTAACAGTCTAGTTAAAACGTCATTAAACTACGCCATTATGATTCTATTATGTATTCAAGACAGATAACAGTCTAGGTAAAAGATCACTAAACTACGCCATTATGATTCTATTATGTATTCAAGACAATTAACAGTCTAGTTAAAACGTCATTAAACTACGCCATTATGATTCTATTATGTATTCAAGACAGTTAACAGTTAAATAAAAACGTCGTCTAAATACGCTACCCTATAATCAGTATCTTTGCTGGTATAATTTCAAAAAATATCATTCTTAGTTTTTTTTTTTTTTTATAAAATATCGTCTTCAGTAAATGCCCTTTCTTTACGTGGACTTACTGAAGACGAGGCACGAATAAATGTCCCCTGGCACACTGCAGTGCATCTAATGGTATCACGAAAACTTGAAGGCACTCATTACCCCACGCTTTGGTGCATGGAGGGTTAGTATTTTTACTTTATTAAAAACTCCTCTCGCCAGTTCACATGGGCCTGCAAGCCTGTGCGTGAACTTTATTCAACGAGTGAAGTACCGACCGTTGGATCAGTGGGGATTCGAACCTTGGAACTTGCCCTCCACATTCAGAAGCTTTTTGCCATTGAGCCACCAAAATTATGCTTTAGAAAAATAATTCATTACTGTATTAAAAATATTCCTATATTAATTAATTACTATACAACATCAAAATAATGACGAAAAGTAATAAATAACTTAAGTTTTAATTCTGGCTGCATTTTAGAACCAATCTTCACAGTCAAATAAAAAAATGTGTCTTATTATAGATCTCCCATATACAGTAATAACATGTTTAACTAATATTAATTTTGTTTTAAGTGTCGCTTTAAAATTATAACAAGAGTTATAATATGTGTTATTTAAGAGCAAATACAAAAATATTGTATTACTACAAGTATATAATTAAATACATAAAAGCAAATTCCTGAGAATACCTTTATAATTAATATGTAATTTATTTTTCCAATAAATAAATAAAATAATATCGATTACTACATTTGTCGGTAGAAACATAATACAAAAATATTTAATGTTTTTAATATTTAAGACATTATTATTGATTTAATTTTACAACCCTATTACTGGGCTAAAGTTGGCTTTTTACTTTCACGAGTGCCTTTATGAGGGTTCATCAAAACAGCCTCTTATTGGTGTTCCATAAGGATAAAGTATATATCCTACAACTCTAAGAGTGGAAAATGTACCCGAGCTAGAAAATGTTCCACACGGTTCAGCTCATCCCATTAGTTCTTCCAAATGTGATCCATCCCATTTCAGATATCTGATCACTCCGTACCACTAAAACAGCTGCATTGTACAGCTCATGACGTGAGATAGAAGGTGTAACATTACTATTATCTCACCTACTCATCCCATCTCCAATCCCCTCACTGAGTGAACATCGGTTACAATGTATTCATGCAGTGACCTTAACAGGGGAGAAATGTTATGTATCCCATCTGAGATATCTGATCACACCGTACCACTGCAACAGCTGCATTGTACAGCTCATGACATGAGATAGAAGGTGTAACATTACTATTAGCTCACCTACTCACCCCATCTCCAATCCCCTCACTGAGTGAACATCAGTTACAATGTAGTCATGCAGTGACCTTAACAGGGGAGAAATGTTATGTATCCCATCTGAGATGTATGATCACACCGTAACACTACAACAGACAGATGCATTGTACAGCTCATGACGTGAGATAGAAGGTGTAACATTACTATTATATCACCTACTCACCCCATCTCCAATCCCCTCACTGAGTGAACATCAGTTACAATGTAGTCATGCAGTGACCTTAACAGGGGAGAAATGTTATGTATCCCATCTGAGATATCTGATCACACCGTACCACTGCAACAGATGCATTGTACAGCTCATGACGTGAGATAGAAGGTGTAACATTACTATTATCTCACCTAATCATCCCATCTCCAATCCCCCACTGAGTGAACATCAGTTACAATGTATTCATGCAGTGACCTTAACAGGGGAGAAATGTGATGTATCCCATCTGAGATGTATGATCACACCGTACCACTGCAACTAGGGATGGCAAATTTGTTATTATACCGATATATCGAATTATCGATATATCGTAAATCAAATAACGATCTAACGTTAAGAGATCGATGTTTGTTTTATACGCGTAAGAGGTAATTTAAATGTGTTTTTTTCGAAACGTGTAGTTTTTGATGAGAAAGAATAACGTAAATATTTAGTGACTTTACATATCGTACCAAAATATCGATATGGTTTATATTATCGAATGAAAATATCGATACAAATATATCGATGTATCGAACCATTTAAATCCATATTTCCGATATATCGATATATCGTTGCCATCCCTAACTGCAATAGCTGCATTGTACAGGTCATGACGCGAGATGGAGTATGTATATATCAATTTACTTTACATCACAAAACCTTTTATCGTCTTCACATCGCCTTTATTGACATCTGAACCGAATGTTACCTCCAGTTCGATACAAACTTATATAAATAACACAATATTTCCAAAGAATTGGCACAAACTTTCCCCCATATTAAACACTAAAAATCTAAACTTTGAAAATTGCCAGTTTGATTCCCAAATATATTTTTTTTTCATAACTCAAAACTAATCAAGTTAAGAGACATGCGGTTTTTACTAAAATATTATAAATTGTAATTCACATCTTTCCTGAAAATGTAATCAAAATACTTAGAGCAGTTTTTGAGAAAATCCCATTTTTGTATGTTTTTTGCCTGAAAAAAATAATAAATCGAAAATTTCAAAAAAGTGAAAAAACTGTCTGGAGATATTGGCTAAATAACCAACATACCAAATTTCATAAAAAAATTAGCCATCCGTTTGGTTTCCAGCGAACTGCATATACAGACAGACAGACACACATACGTACAGACATAAACATTTTTTTCAAAAAAACCACTTTTAGGTTCAGGGGATCCTAAAATGGATTTTTAGACCAACTTGTAAAAATATTTGGTTGGTCAATCACAATACACTTTCTCTCTATGCTAACGCATGTGGAAAAAAGTAACCAAAATACTAAAGATTTGTGGAAAATACGTAGAACTTATGTTTGTAACTACACCACTAAACAACATTAACGACTGCCACGTGACAACTCTTAGCACGTTACTTGAGAAAAGAAGAAACCAACCATCTCTGTTCCAGGAAATAATCTGTCAGGAACGCCTCCTGGGAAATTATTCTAAGTGGGGCTATTAGAGCCAATAAATGGTTTCCTTAATATTTCGTCAACGTTTAAAATAATTCTTTTGGTCAGAAAGTTAATATTTTTGTTTTTATGACTATTTAATTAGTCAAACATAACATTATAAAAAATTGTGGTTTATATCAACATTATTCTAACACCACAGTGAAAAAATACAAAGAGGTCGCATCCATCAGTACACTTGAGTGTACTTGAGTGTCGAATAGTTACTTATCCAGTTGGTGGATGGCAGGACCAGAACCACTTTTTTCCAGATCCCTCCTTATTCCCCAAAATCCTTTTGGATAAACAAAGTAAAAATTAATACATGTTTATAAAAATGTACATTAGTTGTAATCTATTTATAACTGCCTACCAGACGTTCGCTGCTGTCTTAAGAAAGCGAAATCTGTTCCTTTCTTCTGCGCTAACACAAAAAAAGAGTTTCTCTAAGTAATGTCTTCACAAACTATATCAAATTATTTATTATTTGTCGAATAATCTTCGTTTTGAAAGTTGAGAGACATAAGTAGGCTATAACTGTCCCTTCTGAGCTGTTAATCTTACGTCTGTCCTAGAATACTCGTGACGGACGAGTCCTAGGGGTGTCGTAACGGCCCATATGGAACCACTTCCACAACTTGCTCACCCTCTCACCTTAGGGCAGATCCCACGTTTACGGCTATGCTTAACTTACACCATTCCCGTTCGAGGGACTGATAAGAAGTTTAGGTAGTAACTATATCATTTTTATGTTTTTATTTTTTAAGGAGAGGCCAATTTCCATCTTAAACTTAATCTGCTAATTTCCCATTGACTAATTGATATGTGTGGGGAACTTATTCAGACAGAGGACGGGGGAGAACCAGTACAGTACAGACCAGCATTACTGCGAAATACTACTACTGTAGTCCAAAACGGATTCGAACCTGCGCAATCTCAAAGTCCTGACGCCTTAGACCGCTTGACCACCAGCTCGCCCAATCATTACTCAATTCAACAACAATGTTTAAATCATTGTTGTATTCAGTAAAAATTAATCTATAAAATAAACACTTGGATTATTCTGTTTGTTATATTATTTTATCTATATCAATTAAAGCCAAATTACATTGGCTGACCGATCAAAATTTCTCAAAAACTATAAGACTTTGGTTATAGTTTTTGAACTCCCCCCATGAAAAAAAATTGAAAATATTTAATTACAACATTTAAATCTTGATATTTATGATTGTTACATGAACACAGAAACAAAAAATATGGTAGCAAAATGATCTAACCCCCCCCCCCCCCGGGGGTGGGAGGTGTTGGTTTTTCATACTTTTTAATGGTTCACTAGATCTTGTGCAGATTAAAAAATATAAATATTAACTGAATATTTATGTTTTTTAAGTGTTTCTTAAGGCATGCTCTGTTATCTGTAGAATGGGTTTGATTTTATCACAATAAATAATAGTTTTCAAATTTATTTTAGTATGATAGCTTGGTTTTGCGTAGTAAATCAAGGTAAATTTTGTTTTATTAATATTTACTGTCTATTTTTTCTCCAAACCCATCCTATAGATCATAGATAGGAAGAAACTGAGCAAAACATAAGAAAAATAATCACTCTATCACTTATAGAAGCTGATTTATGTACTGTAATTTTTAAGGTTAAAAGTTACAACTTGCGGGAATCAACAAAAACCGACTACAGACACAATCAGCTGTTTGAAGGTTAGATTGCAAACAGCTGTTCTGCCCCACCTTTCCAAATACAAAGCCAGTAACTAAACTACGCTGATATCGTGGTTTGTAACAATATTTAAAATTACTAAAATATAGTTATAATGATAATAAAAACCGATAAAGTGCTGTCAAGTCTACTGCTAAATATATTTCCAAGACAGAAAAATCAGTCCTGAATTATGAACTAAAATATAAATTTTTATATGATAAAAGTCGTAAAGCCTTATATATCTTGTTTTTGAGTTTATAATTAATTATAGAACCAATATGTACAAAAAAATAATATTTCTAAAAAAATATTTCTTTCCTTTTTTTGGCGTGAACTCTCCCATTAAATCATTGTTATCTTTAGTTAACCTAATCTATACAATAAATGATTGGATTGTTTAATTTTTATCTATATTATTAAAGCCAAATAACACTGACTGACAAAATCCTCTAAAAGAATATATAAGGTAGATAATAAACATCCTAAACTCGCCAATCAGAGCCTCTGTTACCACAGTCTAATTATAGCCGTGACACTCTTACTTAAAAATTGGTAATTTTTTAATTAAACGATTCTGCACTGTTTAATTCACAGCTGTGATTAGTAAATGTCAAATAACTTATGTCTAATCTGTCATGACACTCTTCCTATTCTTATTGTTCAACTTATATGCAGGACACAATTCAATACAACGGTACTGTGGTGTAGTTGTGCTGTCTGGCTACTTGGAGCGCTAGGTCCACAGCGGAGCAATGAAAGTGTCAAGACTGTATGTCAATCGACAACTCTACACCTAACCTATGCGTATGAGAGGCCTTATGTCGGAGGAACTTGACATAAGAGGTTATTTTTAAAGCGTGAAATATGTGGCAAAATAACAAAATTATGAATTGTTAAACAAATGTTATACTTTGTTTAACAATTATAACATTAAGCATAGCTTCTTACACCTAATGTCATATAAAAAGATATTGTATGTTCAATTTCCTTTAAGCGTGAACATAAATACTCTTGTTCAATAAAAGGTTATTTTCCGTTAATTCACTATCACAACTTAAATTAACCTGACATAATCAAACAAAACCTATCATAACATAACTAAACCTGACATAACCTAACCTAACCAAACATAACATAAACAAACTTAACATAATCTAAACAAACCTAACATCATATAACTAAACCTGACATAACCAAACCAAATATAACATAACCAAACTTAACATAATCTAAACAAACCTAACATAATATAACCAAACCTAACATAACATAACTAAACTTAACATAATCTAAACAAACCTAACCAAAGTAGTGGTAGTGAATTAACGGAAAAGGTCCCAATAAAATACTCCTGGTTAAGGATTTGTTCAAATACCTAGGAAGTTTATTGTAATGAAGGGGTGTAGTTCTGTTTGTTATAACCCCAGTGTTTATGGGTGCCGGGTGGGCACATAATCAAATTGTCTACCACAAGTTGTCTGGGCTGCAGTTGTAGTCTGCAGAGATAGTCGCCATATTGGATTTACATCCCTTAGAGCAATATTAAGTGCGGTGCAGCACTGTCATTTAACTGTGGTAAAATTATAATTTTTTACATTAATTGAAAGAGCGTAAATGTTACTCAGTTGGCCCACTTTTTAATTTTCACAAAACATTGATTTGAAAGTTTTAGTTTACAAGTTTATGATTTTTATGAAATTACACATGAACAATCAACATTTAAAAACGGACCTATTAGTATCTTTTAGGCTCTTCCAAACGATGTAAATATTATAGTTTTCCGACAACTTAGTAAGTCACAGTGCTGTATCCTCAGACATGAGACGCCGACATAACTGTGTGTTTATTTTACGGCTAATATGAATGATTATATGAGTATAGGATAAGTATGGATGATCTGTGTAACCATTGTAATTGTTACTTAAATGAGTTCGACTGTTCCTCAGAAAGGGCCATTAATTAATAGGTCAATAACCAGGACAATAATGGACGTAGCCGATTATTGCTCAATGCTGATTATGCTCTAATTTAGGTTAGGTTCGATATTTTCTATTCATTTTTATTTTCTCCCATATGCGTTAGCATAGAGAAAGTATTGTGATCGCTTTAAAAAAATCTTTTTTCAAGTTGGTCTAAAAATCCATTTTTAGGTCCCCTGAACCCAAAAAAGTGTTTTTTTTCGAAAAAAATTGTTGGTGTCTGTCCGTATGTGTGTATGTCTGTGTGTATGTGCAGTTTGCTGGAAACCAAACGGATGGATCGGTTTTTATCAAATTTGGTTTTCTGGTGTATTTAGCCAATATCTCCTGAGCTTTCTTTCACTTTATTAAAATTTTAGTTTTTTTATTTGTATGGCAAAAAATGTACAAAAATGGGATTTTCTCAAAAACGGTTTGATTAAATTTTCAGGAAATATGTGAATTACAATTTAAAATATTTTAGTAAAAACCACATGTCTCTAACTTGGCCAGTTTTTGAGTTATAGTAGAAAACATATTTGGGAATCAAACTGATAATTTAAAAAATTTTGATTTTTTTTTAGTGTTTAATATGGGGGAAAGTTTGTGCCAATTCTTTGGAACCACTTATTATCTATAGAATATAGTTTGAGTTTGGAAGACAGCTAAAGGAATTTAATCCAAAAATGTAAAAACTATACACCAAATTTTTATTTTATTTATTTATTTATTTATTTCCAACGGTTTAACCACTTTCACAAGAAATACAATGCAAAGTCTGAATACAAGATGGCCGATGCCAACTAGAGAAAGTATAACAAAGTATATAAATATAACAACGAACAACAATAATAAATATGAGAACAATACAATAACAATAGTAAATATATAATCATAACATAACAATAATAAATATATAACAATAACAATAATAAATACCCGAATTGTGAATGCACACCATACAATAAAGTGTATAAATCTGTACATTGAAACAACAATATGATATTTATAATAAATGCCAGTGCCCTGTAAAAGATTAATAATACCTATTTTCATGCTCTTGAAAGTGTCCATAGTAGAGTAGGCAAATTTTAGAGCTACGTGATGTGACCAGAACAGAATTTAGTAATAGCAGCTCTGAACATGGCGGGCTTCATAGAGAAAAAATCCACGACCCTCGAGATAGAACAGCCCTCTCTCTGGATCCTAGGCATAGCATGACTTCGACTGTAGAGGGTTCCATGATGCTCTCTCTCAAACAGCTCCTGCGATCTTGTTCCAGATGGTACTCTTATGTTGATGCTGCTCAAAAGTTCAGGACTATCAATATGGCCATTTAACAGCTTGAAAAGGAACATACAGTCGTAGATTCTTCTACGATCATCCAGCTCCCCCAGACCCATGTCGACTGCTAGCTCCCGAACAGGAACCTCTCTAAATGCCAAGCCCTGCCGTACTCCTACAGTTCGCACAAACCTGTCCTGAACTCGCTGCAACGCATCCCTGTGACCAATCAGATAGGGTGACCAAGCAACCGTAGAGAACTCGAGAACCTGCCTGACCAGTGCACAGTAAATAGTTTTTAGTGCTGTCTTGTTTGTGATGCCTCTTGTAGATCGAATTACGAACCCAAGTAGTCGGCAAGCTTTCGATACAACACTGTTGACCTGGGCTTCCCGGGATAAGTCTGAAGACAGGATCACTCCAAGGTCCCGGATATCCTGCACTCTCTTAATTGCTTGATCCTGCAGCCAATATTGAGTTCTAATTGCTGATTTCCTCCGACTGAAGGTTATAGTGAGGCTTTTACAAGTATTAATTGACATTCCGTTCTCTGAACACCACTTCTCCAGCCTCAGAAGATCCTTTTGTATGACTGAACAATCCTCAGGGTTGACCACCTCCAAAAATATCTTCATGTCGTCAGCGAACAGCAGGACGTTGGAAAAAATACATGAAACCACATCCGACGTGAAGACACTAAACAGATAAGGGCCTAAGTGCGATCCCTGCGGCACCCCAGATGTCGATACAAATTCGTTAGAAAGTACGAAATTATATCTTACAACAAGTCTTCTATCTGCAAGATAAGATGTGAACCATTCGAGTAGAGGTCCCACCACTCCGTACCCCTTCAGCTTGGCCAATAAAATGCTGTGGTCGACCCTGTCGAATGCTTTGGACAAATCGATATAGACAGCATCGACCTGACTGGATCTCCCGAACGCACCCCGAATGTACTCTTGAAAGATCACTAGATTAGTAGTCACCGATCGTCCAGGAAAAAACCCGTGCTGACAGGCTGGAATTATTGACCTGAAAAATGCACCCAATTTGTCCAAAAGAAGGCTTTCAAACACTTTAGCGACAGCTGACAAAATAGTAACAGGTCTGTAGTTCCTAACATTGCTCAGGTCGCCAGACTTGTGAATAGGCACAACTATGCCAAGCTTCAGAGCGTCCGGGAAAACTCCATCAGCCAGCGATGCATTAAAGAGTGAGGCCAGAGATGGGGCAAGTAGATCGCTGCAATGACGAAGAACTGAGTTGGGGATCCCATCTGAGCCACATCCCTTGTCAGCATCCAACATGTCCAACTTCCTTCTCACGTCTTCTACTGTGAAGCTACATGTTGACCACGTATCGCTGCTGTTAAATACATAGCTGGGAGGACTCAGTGAAGGCAGGGAGAAAACAGATGAAAAATACCTTGCAAATAAGTTACCTTGTCGAACGGATCATCTGCAGCCTCACCATCCAAGCAAACTGACTTTGTAGCAGCTCCAGAAGAATTAACCTTAGCAAAGTTCCAGAAAGCACGCATATCCTTCGGGATGCTGTTTTCAACCTTCAGCAAATAGGCGTGATAACATTCTGCCGATTTAATCTTGCACTGGTTCCTCAACTTAGAGAAATTGCAGTAATCAACCCTGCTGAAAGTAGCTTTGTATTTTTTATGTGAAACCTTCTTTTGGATCACTAAATCTTTTAATTCCTTAGAGAACCATATCGGGAAGGGTGAACTGCCAACTCTCTTCAGAGGTGTGAACAGTTTTACAATATGTCCAAGTCTTGAGATAAAATCAAAGAACCTACTGTTGACGTCTGTCAAATTTTCATTGAGTCGCAGATCAAGATTATCGGTTAAATTCTCCCTAATTTTTTCAAGATCACATCTCCTGTAATTAAAAACATAGCTCTCATCATTAGCAGCAGAAGAACCGCTGTACTCCCATGACATGGACAACGGAGGATGATGAGAGTCAATAACTGATAGAGGGTCAATTGCTTCGTTTATTTTCAAGGCCGCATTCGTTGAGAAAACCACGTCAAGCATGACGTTGAGTGCGTTCATGATGTGATTGACCTGCACTAAGGAGAGGAGATTAGCCAGACTACAGACGAGCCTATTCGATTGAGACAGACCTGTATCCGCAGGAGTTGGTACATCTTCACTCCATTGTGCATGAGGTAAGTTGAGGTCTCCGCAAAGTAGAATATTGTCAGGATGACCGCACATTGACATGGCCTCCTCTGAAGCTTCACAAAACATCCTGTACACCGCAGTTGGACTACCTGGGGGGATATAGGCCGCAATAAGTACCAAACAAAGTGAGAACTAAGCGAAATGCGCAGAAACAATCCCTCCACTCCCTCAGAGTTCACGACAATCTCACTGGATGAGAACTTCGACGAAACCGCCACCAGGACTCCTCCACCGCTCTTCTTACTGCTAGTCTGGGTTGTTCTATCCGATCGAAAAATCAAATATTGTGCTTGCCCGACTACCTCAAAATCAGAAATATTATCATTCAAATTAGTCTCTGTTAATGTAATTATATCGTAATGTGTTGATACTAGATTAGTTTTAAAATCATGCAACTTAGTCCTTAACCCATTGACATTTTGGTAATAAATGTTCATGCAAGTTAAACCGTTGGAGCGAGCTAGTTTTTTTTCATCTTAACTATTTTAGGTATTCCACTAATAAACTTTATTGTAATGTCATCTTCACCTTTACGTTTCCGCTCATCTAACTCCTGCTTCAGCTTATTGAGGTGCTCTCTTTCCTTGAGAGTTCGATCGTTGGTAAAGGATATGGATTTCAGCTCATCGTCGTTACCTCTATGTGCTGCAAAAGCTTTAAAAATGGCGTTGGGCTCACTTTCGGACACAAACACAAGTTTCAAAGGCCTATTCTTCCCTTGAGTTACCTTCCCAATACGAAATGATCGGAAAGTCGATTTGTCAAGGGTCACTCCAATTTTGTTCAAAATGGTCAATACATTGTGCATATCTTCGCTCTGGGATTCCTTGAGAGTTCGTGCTGTGCTTTCCGGAAGACCATGCAAAATGACGTTTCGTTGACGGACCCTGCGGTCATTAAGCTCCTCAAATATAGCCTCTTCGGATGCGATTCCCACGCCTTCAACATTCCTTCTGAACTCCTGCAACTCAGAGACAGTGTTTTTGATTGCTGCGATCTCATTTTCGTTTGCTGCGACTCTAGGTTCAAGTAATTTTAAACTGTCTTTAATTGTTCCCAGCTCATTCTTTATTTCCTCGATCCCTGAAGACAGATTGTCTATCTTATCGAGCTTGTCTAGTTTATTCAATATTATGTTAAATTTACTATCAAGCTCGTCCATCTGTGTAGAAAGTTTTGGAATAGATGCGGGATCAACATTCGGCGAAACAGTGCAGTCCACTCTTTCACATCTCCAGCATTTCTGTATACCATCAGCAATTTTTTTATATTCTGAAGGTGTCAATCCAGCGCATGTCGGATGGAACCATCTTTTACAGCTACCATCACACTCCACACCTTTATCGATTACTTTCTTATAACATACTATGCACACCTCCTTGTCTACGAACGCGCTAGCCATTTTTCAATAATTCTAGATGCTACTATATTACTATTTATAACAGATGGGGGAGCAAACAACACAATATCGGTAGCTACAAATAGACACAGAGAAGCAAAAATACACACACATACAGAAGCTACTCGATCCAACCCGTACGTGCGTGCATTCGCTATAGTATCTAGTCAGAGTCCACAACCAGACTCATCAAGAAGGCTGTGGCTGTTGAAAAAAAATTACGTGGAGGTAGTGACGTTTGTGCAGAACTGAACTGACGAAAAAGTTAGTGACGTACACAGGAATAGGGTTAATTTTTAGCTGGTGAAATGTAAATTGTGTGAAGAAAATTTTTGAAACCCAGATTGGTACAGACACATACGACTTAGCTGATTCAGGCACGGTAAGCTGATTCTCCAGAAAATAGCCTAAGCCCAAACACAGACAAAACAAAACCTTGGAGGGAAATTGCGATCATTCAAACAAGGCAGCCATCTTGCATCTTAAATTAAATGAATAAATACAACGTTGGAGAGTAAGCAGAAGTAACTACATGTTTCACTAACATGGTCATGTACTAAATACAGCACATGTTGAAGTGGCTAGCAATCCATATTGTGCTTATACGAGAAATCGATGGCCGTCAACATGCAACCATCTAGCTGCGGGATGCAGACAAACATTTGCTCTAATGCACGCAAATGTTGCCTTCGCCAACATCGCCACTTTTATTTCTTTTATTACGTTTTAAATATAATATGTCCTGTAATTTTAACTATTTTTTCCCACTAAATGTAATTTTTATTCGTCTATTTTCAATAAATATATTCAAAATAGTTTCTTGATTGTTACATTACGCGTTGATAAATGTAAAAAAAACACACACACGAGTGTTACAGAACACAAATTCATTACAACTACAAAAAGATACAATTATTTATCGTTACCACCTATACCATTCTTTAGTGAACTCCTCTGGTCTGAGGATTGTAAGTGTGGTTTTCTGAAATCATTCACCTCAAATATTTGTATCTTTTATATTGATATTGAAACTAATTTGTCTTGAGTGATTTATTGTTTTGTTATATGTTTGTCAACATAATTTTATTGAATGTAAAAATAACCAATAATTACATTTTCCAAAGGTATTTTAATAAGACCTAAGAGTATTTTGTTCTGTTTTAGTTTGCTGTCTACGTTCCCCAAACTGCCAATCCACCGTTGGGAAGTCGATAGTCGTAGTTTTTTTTTTTTTTTTTTTTTTTTTAGGCATACTAACTTACCGTCAGCGGGCTAAAATATTATGTTCTATTTCAACTCTATGACTCGTGTACATTTAATGAGTTATAGTGAACATTGTATGATAATTTGAGGTCTAATCTAGTGGACCATAAGTTTATATTATGACCTTTTTTAATTTAAAGTCACCATTAATGACAAAAAAGTGTACGTATATAACTATACAAAAAAATCATAAAATAATTATTTTTTTACAAAAATCAGTGTATGTTCCCTAGAACAGTCCTTAAAGTGTTACGAAACTTTCATTATTACGGACCGAATCATTGAAATAGACATCCATGTTTTTGGCGTTTTTCGTGCAGCGAACTGGTCCCCTTAATTTACGGTGAATTTATATGCTTGAATGTTTGTTTACTTTTCTTTTTTAGGGTATATGCATGTTTACATTATATGGATATAAATATGTTAAAGAATATATGGAGATGATAAGCTTTGACAAATTCAACATCAATCTACATAAGTAAAGCCCAGTATTGCGTGTGACTTTTTGATGATTAGTCACTAAAATACACATTTTATAAGGGAGAAAGTACGTTATGATACAAGGTAAATGCTTTTGTGAGAGGAAATTGCGGAAGAGAGGGTGAAGCAATATAACTTAATGTTGATATTGTGGCAGGGAAATGAGGGAAGCCGATCTCACAACTTGAGCCTCAGCTTAGAGACTTTCTCAGTATGACCAACAACGACACTTTGATATTTTAATTTTCCTTTCAGCAAAATTAGATCGTATTTTATCAATTTATAGTAAATTAAGAAAGCCATTAAACAGTTACAACATTTTAAAACTCATTGTTAAGAGAAATCAATGATTAAAAACTTACTTAGGAATCACCTGAGGTAATTGAATGTAAGTTACTCCTTGATAGTGTCAAGATTTCTGTTACTTAAATGGAGTAAATATTGTTCTACCCAATAATGGAACATTTGGAATATATAGGTCAATACCACCACGAAATATGATCAATTACAGAGAATAAAGAGATAGAGGTCCAATAGTGCGCTGAATGTGTGTCGAGTAGTTAGTTCTCCAGTTTGCCATGCGATAGCAGAGCCAGCACCTTGTCAGTCTCTCCCTTATTCCCCCGAAATCCTTAAGGATAAACGTTGAAATTATTACTACAGATGTAGCCTATAATAGTTTACATTAGTTGTTAATATATTTATAACTCTGCTGCGGCCATAAGAAAGCGACCTCTGTTGCTTTTTCTATGGCTTAATAGTGAAGTCGAATGTAACCTTGTTAAGTGGTTGTCAGGGTTAGGATGTATTTGAGAAAGAGAACTGAAAATCAGGCTTGTAGTCTGTCAAACATAGGCCAGAATACTACCTGTTTCAGATCTCACGATAAGTTGCAGGTTACCTAGTGCTCAGCTTTACGTGGAATCCGAACCACGTAGTATTCGTATAATATTTTCGGCCAATTGACAAGCATGATACCCAGTTTTGTCCTCTACACAACATCCGGATTCCAACTTGGACACACCCCAGACTTATCTGGTAGTGTCCACGTCGATAGCAACCATTGAGATGACTGGATTTGTTAAAGCATTCTATTGAACATCTATGTTCGCTTTACATGCAAAAGTCAAAATACATTACGATATCTACTCATAAAACTAAAAAAAATAATATTGTTTTAATTTTGTAGAGTGGGAGATTAAAAAAAATTACTAATATCCCACTACTAAAAATTACTAAGTATGACATTCTAAATAACCATTCCTTCCCTTTAAGGCCGAGAGGTATTATAATACAATATACGATACTCGAGTAACACAATTTAATACTAACTGTGTTTTATGATCTCTCAGACACACAGAGACCACAAATCTTCGTTCACGCTCTACTCAATTTACCATCTGTCAGCGGTGCGTTATATTACACGATGACATAAACATCCTTTACTGATTCCATCCACCTATCGTATGAACACACATTACCATGATACGATGACGGTTCCATCCACCTATCGTATGAACACACATCCTTTGACGGTTCCCCCCACCCATCGTATGAACACAGATCCTTTGACGGTTCAATCGATCCATCGTATGAACACACATTACCATGATACGATGACGGTTCCATCCACCTATCGTATGAACACACATCCTTTGACGGTTCAATCGATCCATCGTATGAACACACATTACCATGATACGATGACGGTTCCATCCACCTATCGTATGAACACACATCCTTTGACGGATCAATCGATCCATCGTATGAACACACATTACCATGATACGATGACGGTTCCATCCACCGATCGTATGAACACACATCCTTTGACGGTTCAATCGATCCATCGTATGAACACACATTACCATGATACGATGACAGTTCCATCCACCGATCGTATGAACACACATCCTTTGACGGTTCAATCGATCCATCGTATGAACACACATTACCATGATACGATGACGGTTCCATCCACCTATCGTATGAACACACATCCTTTGACGGTTCAATCGATCCATCGTATGAACACACATTACCATGATACGATGACGGTTCCATCCACCTATCGTATGAACACACATCCTTTGACGGTTCAATCGATCCATCGTATGAACACACATTACCATGATACGATGACGGTTCCATCCACCGATCGTATGAACACACATCCTTTGACGGTTCAATCGATCCATCGTATGAACACACATTACCATGATACGATGACAGTTCCATCCACCGATCGTATGAACACACATCCTTTGACGGTTCAATCGATCCCGATCCATCGTATGAACACACATTACCATGATACGATGACGGTTCCATCCACCGATCGTATGAACACACATTCTTTGACCGTTCCATCCACCCATCGTATGAACACACATTACCATGATACGATGACAGTTCCATCCACCGATCGTATGAACACACATCCCTTTGACGGTTCAATCGATCCATCGTATGAATACACATTACCATGATACGATGACGGTTCCATCCACCTATCGTATGAACACACATCCTTTGACGGTTCAATCGATCCATCGTATGAACACACATTACCATGATACGATGACGGTTCCATCCACCTATCGTATGAACACACATCCTTTGACGGTTCAATCGATCCATCGTATGAACACACATTACCATGATACGATGACGGTTCCATCCACCCATCGTATGAACACAGATCCTTTGACGGTTCCACCCACCCATCGTATGAACACAGATCCTTTGACGGTTCCACCCACCCATCGTATGAACACACATCCTTATGACGATTCACATACTCATTAGTATAATACTCAGGACCTCTCTAATTTGTTATATTACGGACCTGAAATTAAATATACATAATGTATGTGTAATGTAGTAAATAATACATAACGTTTTTCACCTTACGAAAACGGAGGTGAAAAAGTCGTAAAAAGCCGTTTATTTTCAAGATACTACGCGCTTTTATGATGTTGCGTTGTGTCCTCAACATAAAACGGACTATCCAAATTGTAATAAGTTAAACGCAAGCAGACATAATAAAGTATCCAATTATAATTGAATTTAATCACCACATTATCTTGTACACTATACGACTTGTTACGAGGGTTTTGATAGCGTCATAAAACGATGTATGGCCAAAATTGCATTCGATCTAAACATTTACTTACAAAAAAACCCAAGTATAAGCAGCACTTGGTCGAAAGACGTAACAAGTTGAGGAAGGGGATAAAATCAGGTTGACGTGTCCAGAGAGTGTGATAGATCCAGATAAAGAGGAGGGTCCTCGACACTCTGCTTCACTCGTGATAAATCAACCACCAATCTCCTTAACAACCACCCTTGCCAGATATCACCAACTAAAGGGGTGTTTGGGTTAGCAACTACCTCTATTTAACCTACTGCTAAACGATCTTTGCGGGGGATTTAGGGCGTTATTTTAACATTACAAACGTAACAATAATATTCATTTGAAAATAATAATAATAATAATAACATCCAAGTTTAAAACAAAACTAGGGGACGCTCCTGCACTCTTCGCGTGCCAACCCCGCTACTCACTGCGCTCTTTAGACCTCGGCCTTTGACTGTTAACTGCAAATAATATTAGGTTAACTGTATAACCTAAAATCACAGTATTACATTTATTTACAGCTTCTCACTCACACTACTTGCGTAGCTACCTATTTATTAGTAGAAACGCCCAATGATATTACCATTGATTATATAAACATACAATAGATAAACCATCCAATAGGAATATTTGTGCCAGTAATTTTGTTAGTTTGTGTGGCCCGCAACCACAGCTGGTTTAAACTGCATTACATTTACATGGGACTACACTAGCGCTCCACAATGGACCACAAAAACAGCTGATATTTTGAGACTCAAAATTTAACATTGGATGGGAAATCTATTTGTGTATAAAATCAATGATATTACTTAGCTTATTTCATTTGTTTTTGTTTAACAGCTGAGTATTAATTAAATTAATAAAATAACTGCATTAGATTACCATTGAAACCTTCACGTCCAGCCGAGCGGAGCCTTACAATCGAATGTGAATAAAACAGTCCTTACAACCTTCTGTGTGATCTAACCTCCTTCATATTACAAATAACATTATTTACACTCCAACAGCTGTTTTAACTTTTTGGAAATCATTATTTACATTTGAACAGCTGTTACTTTACAACTAATTTTCATCTCCCTCCACGTTATTCTAATGGCCGAAAAACGTACTGTGAGGGCTTCCCATGTCTTTTAGGCTGAAAATATTGGAGAATTAAGACCTTATTGCACAACAACGAACAGAGGCAATTTTTTTGACACCTCGACTGTTAAAATGGTCAAGAAATAACGGAGGAGTTGCGTTGACAAAAAAAGGCTTCTCGTATTATATTTTACGATGGGTACAAAACATTGCTTTAACAGTGTTCTTGGACATAAAAAGAGCTTATAACAATACGATCATTTCCTTCATTGTGACGAAGTGTCCAAGGGCACTTAAGGAACATTTTTAGCAACATGCTCAGCACCCGTAGAGCCCATGCTTCCCTGTGAGAGGCGGTAAGAGAGGTACGAGCGCAAAGAGGGTGTTCACAGGGGGTGTTTTGTCACCCTTCCTGTGGAACCTGGTCGTGGATGAGCTCTTCACGTCAATCAACAAGCATGGAGTGTACGCTCATGGTTATGCTGACTACATAGTGATCTTAATAAGAGGTAAATACATGGAGACATACCTCGACCTTAAAAGGAGGGCTTTGTCCATGGTGGAGACATGGTCCATAGCGGAGGGGCTATCTGTTCATCCCGGTAAAACCGTTATGGTACCATTCACAAATAAAAGAAACGCAGAGGTTGTCAGAGTACCAAGAATCCAGAGTACCATAGATACTTGGACCACAACCGCGTCCATGTGTCTAAGGAAGTTAAGAATCTGGGTGTATGGCTAGATGACAAACTTACCTGGACTAGACACTTCACCCACGCCACAGACCACATTGATAATGCTGAGACGTACCTTCAGTTGGTACATTGGCTTTATACGAGGGTCGTCAGACCGATGCTTGTATTGGAGCCATTATTTGGTGGCCCAAGGTCCAACAAGTAACTGTTGTAAAAAATCTAACTAAGGTGCAGCGGTTAGCTTGTTTGGGAATACTTGGAGCATTCAAGGCTACACCCACCTCCAATGGAGGTGCTGCTAAGTTTGCCCCCCCCCCTTGATATTTTTATCATGGGAGAGGCAATGCTTGCGGCATTTAGGCTCCAGACCAGCGGTTGCTGGCAAGCTCACTATGCCAGTAAACATACCGAAATCTCTATCATCCTACAATCGGACATTCTAGAGATGTGTTCGAATAGGATGCCTAGACTAACCGACTTTGACAAACCCTATCGTGTCGTCATTGGCAACAGAAAATATTGGGAACAAGGTGAATCAATCGCAATGAAGAACGCGATTACGTGGTACACAGATGGCTCACGAACCATCCTTGGGTCTGGTTACGGGGTCTGTGGTGCCAGGTCAAAAACTGAGCTCAGTTCTAGCCTTGGCAAATTGGCTACGGTTTTTCAGGCGGAAGTGGCTGCCATAGCTGCCTGTGCTCAGAAAAACATAGATTTGGTCCTTAGGGGAAAAACTATCAGTGTGAACTCAGACAGCCAAACGGCACTAAGGTCACTTCACCTCGAGTCTAGTTTGGGACCGTCACGGGGTTCTTAAAATTCTGGCGCGTTCCAAAAGGGTAATCCTGTCATGGCTGCCATGTCATAACACCGGGGTA
This sequence comes from Stictocephala bisonia, assembly GCA_035578905.1. Taxonomy (NCBI): domain Eukaryota; kingdom Metazoa; phylum Arthropoda; class Insecta; order Hemiptera; family Membracidae; genus Stictocephala; species Stictocephala bisonia. Next base: position 178,075 of record JAQJVL010000359.1, read on the forward strand.
CTGGGAAACGAGAGTGCAGACCACTGTGTCAACAAAAGCACTGAGTAACGTCTCGTTGGACCAGAGCCGGCATGCGGGGTTGCTTACAGCCTCGCCAAGAGGGTTACCTCTACATGGGTCGCCGGCAAGTTCCAGGAGACTTGGGAGGCAACGCCAGGTAACAGGCAAGCCAAGGAGGTCCTGTTGGGGCCGTCGTACTCCAACACGGCTAAAGTTCGTTTTATAACTGGTCACTGGACGTTTCGGGCACACATGAACAAGATGGAGTTCCCAACCCCCATTCTCTTGTGTAAGAAATGTGGGGAGGAAGAGAAGTCTGGACTGCACATCCTCTTTCACTGCCCGGCCCTATCTAAGGAATACAACCGCCCACCCATACACGTACAGTGGAATTGGCCCACCCATACACGTACAGTGGTATTGACCCACCCACCCCTCCATACACGTACCGTGGTATCTCACCTTGGGCGGCGATTTAAAACGTGGCCAAGGTGTAGCACAGGAAAACCTCATCATGGCAATCTCAAGGTTCTCTAAGGACCTTGGATTGGATGAGGTTTGAAGTGCAGTAAGGAGGGCGCACAATAAGCCTTTTTGACTTAGGGGCCGTTACCAGGTTTGAAGCCCTGCCCTCCAAATCGTAAAAACACAAAAAATGGGTAAAAACTACAAATTATAAAATATTTAGTAAACATAGTTTAAAAAATGTATTATTATTATTATCATCAAAAGAATATTTCACATTATTGGCATATCAATAAAGAAAATATAATTTATCTAACAGTAGAAGATTCAGAACTTTGCTGTACAATACTAAAAAACTAAAATTAAATAAATTCACTAAATTATATATGAGAAATGTTGAATATGCTTCATTTCAAATATTTCCATTTTTTATTTTTGTAAAACGGAAATGAACCACAAAACAAAAGAAATAAATGAAATGAAAACTGGCTTTAATAAAAGGCGAAGTTAGAACTATTAAACCCTTTCTTCCACTCAACCTTATTTACAAAGATAAAATGTTTTTTAATTATATGAAACTTAGACAGTAGGACAATAAATTCCTTAAATATCTACGCATAATTCCTACTAATAGAATCAATAACTTATATAAAACACTTTAAAAATCAAATCGACAAAACTGCAATACTGATGCATAATAAATAATGCACCTAAATAAAATTATTTTAGATATAAGTAAATATTCAGATATAAAATGTCAGTCGTTTTCATTCTACCTCACATATACAAATCACTCATGAACCACAACCACCGTTACCCCCACCTACCTCTACAGGCCTCGCAAAGCAGGTCCCTCACCTCCAACCCGAAACGAGTGCTCTTATCATTGACCCTGATATTGTCAGGGAGAAAATGCTATAAGCGATATGGGGAAATAGTAAGAGTTGCTATAGAGAGTGTGTAATGAATAGGGACTGATAGTGGGGAGGCTCCCTGACGTGTATTTCTGATGCTGATATCAGAGATGAACTTGAAACGCTCGGACAAGTATTCGGGAGATCTAGTGTTTAAGATATTAAACATAAGAATAAGGATGTGGTATTCACGAAATTGTTTTCGTTTTAGCATACCTAATTGTTTTAATAATGGAGTAACGTGATCGTCCCGTCTTAAATTGAAAATAAATCTAATACAGTAGTTGTGTGCTCTTTGAAGCTTGTCCGATAGCTTAACAGTCATTGATCACCACGTCAAAGTAGTTGAAGTGAGGCAGAACTTAAGAGTTTTTACCAGCATCACTCTAACAGAAAATGGTAGATAGGAAGCACACCGTTTAAGACTATGGATGCCAGCAAACACCCTACAACATACCAGCGTAACATGATCAGTCCAACTCAAAGTTTTGGTCATAGTAAGTCCTAGATTCTTTACACTGTCGGAGTAGTCGAGAGTATTGTCATTTAGTCAAAGTCTTGGAAAGTCAATTGAATTGATTTGGCAAAGCAATCTAAAATGTCCAATAAGAATAGTCTTGGTTTTATCATGATTTAACAGTAGTCCATGTCTCTGAGCCCAAGCAGTTATAACAGCAATATCAAGGTTCATTTGTGAAGCAACTCGGTGAGATTCAGCAATAGGGAAATGTTGGAAAATCTGCAAGTAATCAGCATACAAGTGATATTTAGAGAAAAATATGTCAGAAGATGCATCGTCAATGTAAAGTGAGAAAAGCAGAGGTCCTAAGACGGATCACTGCGGCACACCTCGGATCACAGGTTTCCATCCGGACATACCCTCCCCAGTAGTCATACACAGGTAGGATCCGACCCAGTCCACACAGCTATCATAAAACCCACATTTTTTTAGTTTCAGAAGTAGTAAGAGATGGTAAAAACAGTCGAAAGCTTTAGAGAAGTCAAAATGGGTTAATATTGAAAGATTCCTCTTATCCATTGCATGCCTTGTACCATCAGTGATTTTCGGAAGGGCTGTTGTAGTGCTCTGATTAGGGAACAATCCAAACTGAAAGATAGATATTAGTTGACTGTTTGAAAAATATTTATATATTTGCTTATGAAAAATTCTTTCATTTGGACGAGGCGGGAAGAATACTTATTGGCCGTAAATCAGAGGGAGAGAGGATTTGAAGTTTTGGGTAGAGGTTGAACAATAACAGATTTCCAGGCACTGGAGAAAGTAGTTGTCATTTAAAAAAAATTAAATATTTCTTTAATGA